>JARBEQ010082038.1:0-14344 GCA_030265355.1 Tritonia tetraquetra | reverse complement strand
GGGCCAGCACAATGAGTCTGGATTTCTCTGGATCAAGATATTAAGCCAAGCAAGTGATCAACCCACTGTGACCTTTTATTGATAGGAATTAATTTTGCCCGGACAGCGGCCTTGCAGCCTACTCTTATCGATTTTTAAGTGCCAAGGGTTCTTTAACGTGAGCAACCTGCACACAGGACCTCCGAGTTTATCGTCCGTCTCCGATAGGACTAGGTTCAGGGGAGTGGCATATAGGTTTTCACCGTTTCACGGAGAAAAATAACCGACGCTGCTGGGAATCGAACCATGTACCTTCCGCTTCTGAGGCAAGAACCTTACCTCTGCGCCATCTTAGTGCATATGCCCTATATAAATGTTATGCTTTACTTTACTTTGCTTTATATGATAATGAAAATAGATGAAAAAAGTCACACAAGCTGTGTAGAGGCATTTAATTAATTTGAACTCAAATTGGCACTGAAGTGTAAACAATGACATTTAAAACGAGGCAAAAGCAATGGGGAAATCAGCAGTATTCTACATATTATTGTTATTATTGTCATGATCACAGATAGAATAAATTAATCAAAAGGCCAAAATAAACAACAAGATTAACAATGGCGATGATAAAGGGGCTTCAGAACACCAAGATAAAAATCTGCCTCCAGTCATCATTCTCACAATAATATTATTAAGGTGCTATTGCCTAGCCACAAAAATGTCATCACACTCTTGCTTTTAATAAAAACTAATCAAGAACTTTAAGGCTACTTAGTTCAGGGGAAAATATACTCTTATCAAAAAACAGGTTTGGCAAACGTTTTGTGATAAAAGTATATTACATTATATAAAAAAAGGCCTTTGGTATATATTATGATATTTATATAAATGAGATAATTTTTGTCATATCAAAATACTTTACAATCAGCAGTTAGGTTATATCCCTCAAAAGAGAAATCAGAATGACATTAATATGTCTAAACAATTTAGTTTAACATGAACATATAACAAAATAAACAATAAAAAAGCAACATTTTTTTCACAAATTATGTCATTAAATGGTGTGACAGGAGCAAAATATTATAATAATCTAAAAACAAATTTTATACCATTTTCAAAATATGTAAAGATGTCAGAAACAATTTACAGAAACCATTTAATATTTTGTACAAGAATGCTTTGGAGTATTCTTTCATGCACTTGAATCTTCTTTTTTACACATTATCCATTGAAAATAGATTTATGAGGCTTAGACTGAAAAATAACATGGTCAGTGTTTTATTCAATAGTTTTTTGTTTTTTTTGGTATAAAGTAAAAAAAAAAAAGAAAAGCATAGCACTTATATAGCGCATATCCACGAAGTTAATCATGCTCTATGCGCTTTACAATGTATGAATTATTTAAATAAGTAACCAAATGTAGCATTAACATATTTCATATGGCTATTATACGATAGAATTTGGAATGACATGATCTCTGATTCAATGAGTTCATATAGACAAATTTGAAAAGAGTAGATTATCTATCTAGATTAATGAAGATAGAAAGGAATGGAGAACAGGAAACAAGTACCGGCAACCTAACATAATTGTATGGGTAGACCTGTAGAAGAAGAAGAAAGCGATGTAAGATTAATGACCACCTCTGCTGACCACTTACATTAGACAGTGTCTCTGTCCCTCGTATTTACCATTGAAGTGTGAGACCGAGAGATGGTCAATGTGAAATTGACATGACAATGAATTATGAAAAGTTCCAATGTAAATTTTGATATCAATAAACTAGATAATTATTCTATACTTAAAATGCATTGGACATAGTTCTAATGTTTACACACACACATACACACACATACATGTAAACACACACACATAATATACATATCACACACAAATGCACATACACACACACACACACATATATATAAATACATATACATAAATACACATACAGTATGCCATTGTCAGGGGTAGATTCATCAATACGATTTGTTTGTTCAAATGCATTATTCAGATGCATCATAATAGAACCACTTCCACTTTACTTGCTTCAGTTCCCAAGATTATTTTTGGTTCTCAAGATTATTTTTGGTCATCAAGATTGTTTTTGGTTCCCAAGATTATTTTTGGTTCTCAAGATTATTTTTGGTCATCAAGATTGTTTTTGGTTCTCAAGATTAATTTAACCACATTTTTGTAACCTAAACTTGTTTGCAAAAACGAAATATATAAATGGAATGAACACAAGATAATAGACATGTTTGATTTCTGAAGACCCCCACTATTGTTACTTTAATGTTTCTAATATATGTGTGACATACATTTACAAATTTGTGATCTCAGCAGTCAACTAAGATGTACATTTCTTATGTGCAAGATGAACCAATTAGGACTGCAAAGTGAAAACAGGAGACAGAAGTGGTTACCTAAAACTATATGTTGGAAAAAGAGGAGGAAGATCCTTTAAAATTCTTACAATGCTGACTATGACATTATTTATACAAACTCACATCAGCATTCCTAGGAAATGGACAAGAAAATCTTAACTGCATACAACATCAGTAATGCAACAAAATTAACATCAAAATCATACTTTACAGTCTGTAGTTTCTTTGAAATCTCTTTTAACATATCCTCAGAAACATGTAAACTGTATAATTGAAATATTTGTCTGTTTTTAAAGTTGACATCATAGGCATTTCAATGTCTTTCTTTCAACAATTTAAAAAGAATTCATGGTAAGTCACAGAGAACTAATAATGGCTGTGTAGGCCCAAAATATCAAAAATTGCATTATCCTTAACTCTTTTTTTTGTTTTGAAATCATCATAGCTGCTTATATATTATGTACATAATCTGTAATATATATTCAGTTTTATGAGTCAAAATCCCACTGTCAATGTGTTGAAAAGAGAAATGTTCACTGAACAGTTTTTTTCTTATTCAGACTACGCTAAGGTGAGTTTGTTGTTTCTCAGACTGACAGTTTTGAGGTTGGCTTTGGCTTGAGAAAGGCTTGTAGTGGCATTGGCTTGCTGTCTGCGCTGTGTCGAAGGTTGGCCGCATTGGTGCTGCCGTTGTTGGCTTGGTGCGGTGGCAAGGCTGAGGCGGAGAGACTCATACTTAGAAACTTTGCCATGTCTAGATTTCTGAAAATAAAAGACATATCATTTTTAAAAAATATTACTAAGATGGCATTGAGCTGTTAAGAACAGCCTGATCACAACAAAAAGATAGTTAATAACAACAACAAAATACTAAGAAACTCAATTAAGATAGCACTGCCCACAGATAATATTGTTATATGTCAGTCTACATTCATCAACATTGTACAAACTGCAGTATCATTTGTGGGTTGTAATGTATGATTTTGAAAACATAAAAACAAAACAGATAAAAAAGTGGGTTTTTAACTATAAGATAGGAGTGTATAATTTTTCTACCTGATCAAATTGTAGATTAATTTGCTGAAATTGGCTATAAAACAAACATTGATAAATATTTTCCTTTTTAAAACATTTACTGTAAATTCTTAACTGTTTCATATCTTTATTTCACTACCTCACTTGTAAAAGCATCCAGATTTCTTGAGAACAAATTTGAAAAACAAATAATAATATACATGTCTATATAAAAAAGCATTGGTAAAAAATGTTTTTTAAATAACAAGTGCTTATTACTTTTCCCCCAAACATATGCTTGGTGTGTATATAAGTTTCAAGTAAATAATATCATGCGAAATGGAATAGACAAATCATGTTTTAAAAAAAAAAAAAAAAATCGGGTTGTTATTCATGACATTCAAGCAGAGGAGAAAAAAACCAAGATGGTAAAAAAACATATTTCTTTTAATTTCCTGGTAATATTTCATTAAAGTTAGGAAACATTCCATTTAATTAAGACCAAGTACCATACTAAAATAGCCAATGCAGTTTTCAGGTGCAAGTGAAGCGGATTATTAAGAGAGCGAAAAGAAAATTTCGTATTTAACAGCAAGTGTCTCAACTACAACAGGAATGTCAACACTCAAATTCAAAATGCTTGCAATGCAAACAACTGCTTCACTGCCTCTATTTCTGTTTCTGAGAATGATGATCATCTTCCTAAAGTTATTATTGATGAGGTGCTGCTGCTGCTGATAACGATGAGATGATGATGATGACGATGATGATGACGACAATGATGATGAAGATGATGGTGATGATGATGATGATGGTGATGATGATGACGATGGTGAATATAGTCCTAATGAGGATAAATAAATTTACTTAAATCTTAAAAGCGCTTGCAACAGAAGCCATGGACAACAAAGTATAGCTAGAACATGTCTGCCTGTCCAAAACTCCTTTGCAAAATGATAGTGACAGAGAATCAAATAATCAAAATTGATATCATCAAGGAAGGAAGCAAATGATGAATTGTCACCAAACTTCGATTTTTTGTGTGTTAATCAACATCATCCACTGCAAATAAAACAATACCCAGGAAAATTGTGATGAGAAGTAATAAATATATGCAAAAAATTTATTAGTATTCAAATGTGCCTTGCAACATCTCACAATACAGTTTTCATAAAGTGATCACATTACGATTTCACACATCAATTTTTGACATTTTCCTCATATTCACAAAAAAGACAAAAATCTTGAGTGGAGTTGGGAGATGGAATGTTGAGTAGTCATATTTGTGAGAGTTTCAAAAAGATCCATAATGTATAAGTATGATTTTGATATTGAATTTACAGAGCGTACATATCACAGAACCTGGTAAAAAATATTTCTAATTTTGTACAGCTTTATATTTATATTTGTCACTGTCAAGAAAATTTGGTTGTTTGTATGTTTGTTCACTTGTTTGTCTGTTTGTTTGTTTGTCTATCTAATCAAGCCCCATTAATACTTCAATGCAATTTTGGGACCAACTCCATGTTCTACCAAAAGGAATCTACTAATCTGATTGCAAGTGTCCCGACAACTGTGTATGACCAAAAAACAGAGCTGGAAATGAAAATATTGAGTTCGTTTCCATTGTTAGCACTTGAGTTCTTAATCATTGTTAGCACTAAACATAAAGGAATAAAACAAGTGAGGAAAATATTATTCCCTGGAAACAATCTACTTACTAGGAATGACAATGGACCTCGATTAAACTGGAAATGAAAATAATGAAGCAACAAAAAATTAATTTTGAAAAATGTTACGAGGTTTAGGGTGAAAACAACAAAATCAATATATTGGTGCGAGCACTTGTAAATAAGAGTAGAAGTTGAAGCACATCCATGAAAGCACCAAGATGAGAAGAACTGTGACATTCCACCAGTAATATGATATAAAGATTTGGTATGATCATTTAGATGTGATTCATTAAGCTGATATGAATAAGTGATAGTCAAAACAGAAACGAAGTGCACAGAATTTTTTTAATTGAATGAAATTTGTTTAAAGGAATAAATGCAAATTATATTTCATTTTTTTGCAAAGCCTAGGATAAAAATTAGTGAGATTTCATTCTGTGCAAAGATCATAGATTCTTTCTTTCTTTATCAATAACCTTTTTAGTACCTTTCGGTGAAAGGTTATAGATCATAGATAAACAATGCAAATCTGAGTATATTTTAGTGCGTTTGAAAACATAAATGTGTAAAATAAATATTTTTTGCTTTTGTTCAATTTGTTTTTAAAATTTTATATTCAGGGTTTTGAGATCATTTTTTCTTTAAAGGTTGGCTCCTAGGGAGATGGATCATTTGCTAACAATCTTTCTCAGATCTACAATTCTCCTTGTATCATTTAGAATTTTTTTTCTCTTCCCAAACCAAATTTTAAAAACTCAATTTCACAAAAATGCACAAAGTACTTTTTTAAAAAACACACACACAAAAAAATACCCTGAGATTTAGAGTTATTTGATAGTTTTCAGATCTCCTTGGAGAACTTTTTTTTTTTTAAGTAATGAGCAAACATATTGGGTAAAATGGGTAGAAGAATGGGTGGATGGGTCACAATAAATTGTAAGTTAAGAGAAGCACTGCAATGGCAAACAGTGAGAAGACTACCTTGTGAGAGGGGAGGAAAATAGGAGGTAGTTCTGGAATCCGGGAACTGAAGTGGAAAACAAGACACACGTTGTTTTCATCTCTTTCTTGGAAATGTGTAAATATGCATGTATAAAGATCTTAGCTCTAAAGTCAGCATTCAATACGGAGTCAAAAATAGGAAGAATAAATAATTTATGAAAAATGCACAGATTACATTTAATCATTTCCATAAATTCTATAATTTATCTTAAATATATCAACCGCCTTTGATGTGACCTATCATGTGTTGCCAAGGGCATAAAACTAACAACTTAAAACTTTAAAAAATATAATAAAACAATGCTAATTATAAGATACAATAAAAATAATATCTAATGAAAAACAATAAAGTTTCAATAAAGTGCTATAATATAGTTGCACCAGGTTAGTTATTTGGTTTCATTGATTTTCTCTTTTAACAATAGGTGAAGAACAGAGAGAAAAATGTAAAAAACTTCCAATAAAGACAATGATGCAGCAGTCATTACGTCAAGTTTTGGTAGGTCTCCTTCTACTTTCACTAGTGGTCATATCTTCGCACACCTTCTTGGGGAATTTGTACCTTTTCCAAACCTTCTAGTCGAAATGATCCGCACAACACTTCTTATGAACACAGTGTTTTTATTCTTGACTACCTTGCTTTGCACTAGACCTAGACATATTTTGATTTTGGTATTTTTTTTTTTTTTTATTGATATCTCTTTCTACATACTAGTGTTTGTATTCGTTCTTTGTTTTTTGTCTGCATTTTTGTTGTTGTGTCTAGCTGAGGAAGGGTTTTACCCGAAACGTTCTATATTTTTTTTACATTTATCTCTTTGTTCTTCGACTTTGAGCTTGAACTTCCGGCAGCCATCATTAGCTTGTTAACAATATGTGTTAATCAATTACGCTTAATTCTTTTTGTATCAAAAAAATAACATTGAAGATGGATGGAAACAAAGAAAATACTGTCATAAAATTGCATGTATATGTTTGAAATATTGATTGAAAAAAGTGAAAAGATTCATATAAAGTATAGAAATTACAGTCATAAAACACAATATGTTTTATTTGAAGTGAAATGTACAGAAATGGAAAACATTTAATCTGGATAGCCTAGCAATCTAAGAGCACAATAAAATACTTAATATTTCAAGCACACACTAAAAATATTAAAAAGTAAACAAGTTTTCTTCATAAAGACTGTCTGTTCTGAGCGCGAGAAATCATGAATATATTAATTTTTTAAACATATAGTAGATGTCCCAAGATAATTATTGTAAAGGATTAAAGATCGATTTTACCTTTTAACACTGTCCATTACAAAAGGAAGAAAAAATACAGAATGTCAATAGTGGTTTAAGATACAGGAGAAAAAATCAAAACCAACCAACAAAATGAAAATAGAAAAGAAAAAAATCAATTTGGTATAAAGATGTTAGCTTTCACCCCTTTTTTAATTTCAAAGAATCTAAAATTAAAATTATGACCTTACTGTTATCTTTGAAAAAGGAAAAGAAGAAGAAAGCATAGCTCCCAAGTCCATTTTCAAGGATACTAGCAGATCCATTACAGTGTTAAAAGCATGAAACTACAAGCTCTCTTTTTAATTGATAAAGCCTGATCTTTGTACCTTTCATCCCCTTGTGGTTGATGTAAGTTCAGGATATCTCCTAAGCTTTGACATGCGGCTCTGTTAAAATACAGTTGCAGTTTGTTTTATTTAAAGAGGATTGTAAAGTAGGAAAACAAACCTTTTTTTGTGGACAAAATCAGACATTAATTGGTGTACATTCCCACCAGGAGAAGCAGGACATGAAAGTGATATATGTGTGTGATATTTTCAGAATACATTCAAGGGTGTGAGTAGGCTGTGTTCCAAGAAAATGCAGGACAATAAGATAGAGGACAATAGGAAATAATACAATTCCATGGTAAAACATAAAAACAATGATAAATACATTTATGCATATTTCAATGTGATTATTCAAAATAAAAGTCCTTGCGATATAGATTTACTTCATCATTACCAGGAACTTTGCGGCAAAAAAAAAAGCATCATTGACATCAAATGATACCTTTTAAAATAAATCATTTTAATAAATATACCTCCATAAATATTTCTCAACTAAGACTAATCAAAGCCTGAAAATTTTTTCTTTTTTTTCTTCTATCCTTCCATCCCACTAGCAGATGGAATGATGTGATTAATTCATGTCCCTCTAAAACTGAACAATAAACCATGCAGTATCAAGTATATTCCTTACTGAAAGCTACCAATTTCTTTTATCAGATTATATAATTATGAATTTGAGAACAGATACTGCCTTAATCTAAGGAAAAAATTAATTCTTTTTATAGCTATAATTTTTTTTTCAAAACTATAGATATTGTCAATAAGAAGAAAGGCACATCCACACAAAGACAAACATATTGTGCTGGGAAATAATAAGATGACAGACTGAGCTAAACGAATAAAAAACTTACTTTCTAATCACCCACTATAAAGATCATCCAGTCATTTCAAAATAATGAATACAACATCAAGAAGCAAGCTCCAGTCTATCGCAAGACTGATTTCTTAAAACAGAACTTCCAATAACTTGCTGTGACCAAAGATACTCCTACTATCTATAAGAACACAAGTAGAAGTATCAAATAGTCAGGGAACTATCAATTCTTCGTGTATCTAGTCCATCTAGACCTTGATTTGGATGAATCAAAGCGAATCAGGTTTATTTTTCATTTAGCTTCCCATAGCTCATGGATAATTGGATTACAAATTTGATCAAATTCCTCTCTAATTTCTATCTCCTTGTAGTCTTCGAGCAGTTAAAAGCTTTCACTGAAAATTTGGTGCAATTTTATAAGGAAACTGATGAGCAATTGATCATTTTAGGACCTTACCCCTCCTTGATTCCCCATTGTCACCTCTGTGACGTTCAGTTAGCATTTATTATATATTTGAGTGAACAGAACAAGAAAGCAACTAGTTCTTGTAAAATTTAGTACCTATCCCAGGACAAAAATTCAAAACACTTTGGTAAATGTATTCCTTATTACCGTACTTGAGATATAGAATTTACCACCAATTTTAGTCTTGACACAGAGCTAACATGAAAAGGTTTTTTTCAAAATGCAAGGAAGTGAATAATAGTGCTTGGTATTGTATTATGAAAAGTAGAAATACCAAGTGAAATTGTAGAATCAATTGACGATTGAATCATATTTGGTGAAATACAAAGAGGGGAGAATGGACAAACATACAATTATATGGTGCTTAAAAATGAAGAAAAATACACAAAAGAACAACACAGTGATGTCAAATGTTATTTTCCTCACCTAAAACCATTAAGTTCACTTTGTTGGATAATATTGAATTTAAAATAAAAGAAAAAATTGCGGGTCACAATAGGCAAAAAAAATAAAAATGTTATCACTGTTTGCTCTCACCTGATATTTTCAGCCTGGGATTCCGTCAGTCCATCATATTGTCCAAGATCAGTCAGTGTCCGTGCCAGGGCAGTGCCAGGACTGCCAAAACTGTCCACGCCTGTGCCTCCAATTTCACCACCCCAAGGAGCTCGAGGTCCAAGCATACCACGAGATGGACTGCAGGGATATAGCTCATTGTCATAATCATCATCATCATCTTCACCATCATCATAATTTATGTCAACATTATCATCATTGTTATCATGACCATCATTATTATCATCATAACTTTTTGCTTCAAGAATATGAGGTCAATGTATCCCCACATGATCTCTTATATTGTAATATCATTTCATTACAGGCCAACAAAAAGCTTCCATCATATTACATTTTCATTAAAAAAAATCATGCCTACATTATCAGGGGGTTTTTTTTCTCCAAAACTGACATACATTTTGTAAATCTAATCCTCACTGATTTGATAAATTCAACTTTATTCAGTCATTGGTTTTTATTAAAAAATATGGCTTGCTACACTAGAGAAAGTTTAAAGGAAAAAATCGCTGCTGTCAGGTTTCCAACCCAGGACCTTCAGCACACAAAACAAATGTGTCAGCCCCCTGGCTTGCTTTCAAAATAAAATAAAATTTAAACCATAATCAAAAGAAGAAATACCTGAATCTGAAATCTTGTGGAAGAGAAAATCCATGAATGAAATCATGTCTAGACTTCATCACTTGTTTCCTGAAATCTGTTTTAGTGTTTCCATAGCCATTGAAAATATGGTCACAGAACAACAATCTGCCATCTGCATAAATCTAAAACCAAATAAAGGAACAAGGAAAAAATACTAAGCATGATAATATTTGCTGATCAGCTTTGTCAAAAATTTTCAACTGGAAGAATTTCCGATATAACAAGACAAACCCTGACTTGGAATCCTCAGGGTAAAAGGAAGAGAGGACTGCCGAGAGCCAGCTGGAGGAGGAACACAGTTTGAACTCAGGAACCTAGGCTCCTGAAGGAGAGAGGCAGAGAAATTGGCACAGAACAGAGTGTAATGGAGAAGCATCGGAATGACGGGCAAAATTAAGGTCTTTCTTTCTTTATCATTTTCTGGTTTACCTTTTAGTAAAAAAGAATATTTCACAGCAATAATGTGGATATGAATAATATAATCAATATTAAATAAAGACATTACTTGACTCTGTGGACTAGGCATAAAATGTTAGTGAATTGTTAAGTATAACAGGTATCAAATAAACAAATCATTTTAAATTCTGTATTAAAGTTTATTATTTACTAATATCATCACATCATCTGATTCGACTTCTTCTATGAATGCTACATAGATGAAAGGGCTTGTTCATTTG
Organism: Tritonia tetraquetra; assembly: GCA_030265355.1. NCBI lineage: Eukaryota > Metazoa > Mollusca > Gastropoda > Nudibranchia > Tritoniidae > Tritonia > Tritonia tetraquetra. The sequence continues at coordinate 3,499 of JARBEQ010082038.1, read as the reverse complement.
CTTATTGACTGTTTGAGTGTATATTTCATGCATAAAAAGTAATTTCAACACTCAACTAAAAAAATAAAATAAAATGTTGAGCAGCACCAATACAAATCATTATATCATATGTAAAAAACATTACCCCAAGCCTGTAACACATACCAAAAACATTCCAGGCACAACATTATGCCGTGTCAAGAGTTGGGGCTGTGTGTGATCAGATCCTTCAACAGCTGTGTTGATGTCATATTTCAATATGCGGAATATGTCTGTGCGACTCTGCACACATGGACGTGTTCTATTTTTGTTTTGGTCCTGGAATATTTGATTCAGGACCCCTTCTGAATGAACTGTGTTTGGGTAACTGGAAACAAAGGGTTAAATGCAAAATATTTGTTTAAAATTTTGAATAGGTGCTTTATCAAACTGTTTACATGCCATACTATTTATCCCGGGGGGGTCTCAGTGGCGCAGAGGTACCGTTCTCGCCTCTGAAGCATAAGGTACCAGGTTCGAATCCCGGCAGCGGCACTGTCGGGTATTTTTCTCCTTGAAACCCGGTGAAAACCTATTAGCCACTCCCCTGATCCTATTCAGGTAGGTGGGATCAAGAACTTAGTCCTATTGAAGACGGACAATAAACTCTGAGGTTGTGTGTGCACGTTGCGCACGTAAAGAACCCATGGCAGTTGAAAATCGATAAGAGTAGCCCGCAAGGCCACTGTCCAGGCAAAATTAATTCCTACCACAAAGGTCACAGTGGGTTGATCACATGCTTGGCTTAATAATACCTTGATCCAGAGAAATCCAGCTTCATAGTGCTGGCCCTACACTGTAATAGTAACAGGGAATTGGATAAGAAGAAAAAGACTATTTATCACCATTAAGTGAACTCACAATAAGAATCATTTTAAGGAACAAAGAAAGGACAAGGGAATAGTTGTCATAATTTCTAAGAAAATTTATACATTTGAATGATCCCCAATAAGACAGAATAAAAAAATGTATATATATTTATATATATATTTTAGTTTTCAAAGAGGGTTGGGTGTCCATGGCCAAGTGAATTGATCTATGAGACCTGACCCCCTACGTCTAATAATAGCAATGATTATCAATGATAAAATACATGACTCAAGCCTTTTTACTGAGGTCAGCAAGAGAGTGGTGTTTCCTTTGAGTGCTAATGTTCAATTCAAAATACTTTGTTATTGTCTTCTGTTGAAATTGGAAATTTCCGAAACTGTCGTGAGTAGAACTCAAGCACCCTTTAGTGAAAAAAACTACATCAATCCAAGGGGACAACTCTTCTTTTGTCCTAACTCATTATTGAGTGAAATATGCTCAGTTGTTTATCTCCTGAGAGATAAATGCATAATTTTTTACATCCCATCTTGCTTTAGCAGTAATCCATCCAGCATTATTTATAGTGAAAATTCCCTCTACACTGGGCTCCTTGGATGCAGCTGTCAGGGGTTTGAATCATGTCTCAGTTGAATTTTTATTTTGACCTTACAGAATATCAATGGTTTATGTAAAATCTGCAGGCCCTATTTGGACCACCATTTACAATGACCTAACTGTGTTAATTGGCATCAAATTAAAACTGAAAAATCTAAGGAGAATCTCAAGAGTTGACTCACAGGGAAGATACAACAACAACAATTTGAAGCTGGTTCCGAGGAGCACATTCTTTGATATAACGAGTAAACTCTACATCTGATATGTACGGAATGGCATGACGACTGCATCGACACTGGGGCCTTTCATCTGACAGCATCTAAAGATATATAAAAGTTACATGAATTGCTAGTGATGCAGAATAACATTTTGTATAAAATCATTTAGACACCCCAAAATGTGAGGTATAAACAAGTGGATTCAAAGGAAGAAAGAGAGGAAGAAATTTTAAGAACAACCTAAACAGTATAGCTCATACGTTTCTTTTTTAACCTATATGTAAGATTTATAAGACAAATATTATCTAACTATATCTTAATATTGTGACACAGAGCAAAGCGAGTCTTAATCAAGCTCCCCAAAAAACAAAGGATGATTGAAGCCTTCTTGAAACAAAGAATTCATCTTTATTAAGAGACAACTATTGAGTAAAAATGAGACTAAAACATTTATATGTAAAAAAGACCTAGTGAGATAAATTTCCCTCCAAAAAAAAATAGGTTTCCAACAAAATACCTATTCCACAGTATTTTTGGAATCACTATTCCAGTGTTTGTCCCCATAAACAGAAAACGCTTTTTCCCTACTTGACCTAGTGAAATATAGCACAACATACAAGCCTGCCAATATTTGTAAGTATAAAAACAGAATAGACCTAACATAAAAACAAAGACATATACCCTTAAACCACTGCAGCCTTTGGAATTCTACAACCTTAAACTACTGATGCAAGGGAAATAATCTGTTGGATAAAAAAAATAACTAAAAAAAAACTGTTAGTGAGATTGTAAAATAAAAATCAGAATAAAAAGGAGAAATGAATTTTCTTTCAAATGATACCAAAAACATGGGCATACATTTTTTTGCTGTAACCAAAAAAAATAATTAAAGTTAAATTTTTCATGGAAACAACCTGTGGACGGCTGCACAATATTCAGCGATGCATAATGCTAATAACACCAACATTTCCATCAGTTTTCCCATTTTCTTTATTTTTTCCTGATATTTCAAAATATTCGACCTTTTAGCTTTGATCAGGAAACCCAATAATAAAAAATTCATTGTAACGAAAGAAGATGACGTAGAGAGGACATTTTTTAAACCCATAAAAACAGACCATTAAAACCAAACAGTATCTGTAAATTGTAAAAAATGTGACAAATGATCAAAAGATGGATGCCTTATACTTCACCAGGAGCAACGAGGACTGAGTGAATGATCTAAAGATGAGTAGAATGATGGAATAATACACATGATAGAGTTGGTCTAAAAACTACTCACCTGCATTCTCAAGGCTACAGGACACAGATTGAGATTCCCAGTAAGAATTTCTCTTTCCGGCAAGGAAATAGCTGTGGGTTGTCTTGATATTGTCTTGGTCCGACTACTTGCAGACTTACTCCTATAACTAGACCTGTGTTAACACAATGAGTACAAGAGAATATTTTAATTTCTTCATCATTTCCTAATTTTATAGGGAAAAAAATCAAGAATGACTATTCAACATAACAACCAATTTGTATCAAATAAATCTTCACTGAACATACTGTTTGTATCTAAAAACAAAGACATGCATTAATATTTTCAAAACATCACACTTCTATTCTGCTACTCCATTAATATATTTTTTATAACTTCAATATTCGATTTTAAGAGCATAACGGCTGCAAAAACAAGTGAAAATGTAATTATGACAAATAATCAATAACAAAAGAAATAATATAGTAAATGTGAGATTGGAGTTGTGTCAAAGACGTTTAGTAATAATAATAATAATAATAATAATAATAATGATAATAATAATAATAATAATAATAATAATAATAATAATAATAAT
>JARBEQ010082037.1:14170-24406 GCA_030265355.1 Tritonia tetraquetra | reverse complement strand
CTGCCGGGGGTAAACTATACATTGTAAAGCGCATAGAGCATGATGAACTTCGTGGATATGCGCTATGTAAGTGCTATGCTTTTATAATGTGGTTTGGATAACAAAACAACAACAGTGAATTTTTACATCATGGTATGTTTGATTATGTTGTTATTCCTTATTTAATCTACAGCGTTGTTTACCGCTTTTGATGAGAATTGTGACAACCATATTGACTTCAAAGAAATGGCTTGTGGAATTTCTGCATGTTGTCGTGGTCCGAGTTTGGAAAGACAGAAATGTAAGTGAGCACTACAGAGTCATTAGAAGGAGAAACTATTTGATTTTGTCATGTATTTATTTATATATTTGTCTATTTATTAATTTATTTATTCATCTTTTTATTTATTTATTAATCTACTTATTTATTTATCTATTTATTTAGGTAGTCATGTATTTATTTATTTGTTAATTAACTTATTTATTTATCTGGGTCTCTATTTGAATTTGGATATATTTATTGTTATTTTGTTTTTATTCATTGATGTATTCAGTATTAGATTTTTTATACCTTGATTACTTTATCTCTTTTATTTATCTTAAAAGAATTTGTTACTCATATTTGATTTCACACATGACTGATGGTTCAGGAAGTTGATTGTGTTAGATGGGAGGGATTCAGTGAGTTTATTTGTGTGTCTGACAGTTTGTTTCAAGGTGTTTGATCAAGATCACGATCTCCGACTGAGCGAACAGGAAGTGGCTGCCATGCTAGAAGCTCTGGATATTGCTCGGAAAGAATACAACTCTAAAGCAACTCTGGTAGGTGGACACATTGTGATAATGCTTTGATTTTTTACTGCCTCCGTCGTACTTAACCTGCCAAATTTCCTGTTTTTATTGTATCTATAATTCTATAAATAATTCTAGGCTATTTGAGTGCTTTTCTACTTGCTCTTTCACTGTCAAGTCCTGTTTTTCTGCTTTTATGACCGTAGTCAAGGTGTTTGAGACTGACAAGACATTTGCTCACTTACATGAATGAAGTCCTGTTGTTGTTTGTTATTATTGTCGTCGTTGCTGTTGTTGTTGTCGATGTCGCTATTGTTGTTATTGTTGTTGTGGGATTTGTTTGGCCCAATGAGTTATGTTCCTTGTGGATTGGGAGGAACCTGACACCGAAGGGTAAACCAAGATATGATAGAGAAAGAAGGAAAGATTGGAGGTACTTGGTTACTCACAACACTTGTTAAGGATAGTCAACAAGCATTATCTGTAACATTGGCCACAGGATAAAGTCCATCCGCTCCAAAGTTTGATGAATTTTTATTATTTTTGTCTTTATTGGCCCTCTGTTTTCAAACGGCAGTAATGAGGGGATCTCCACTCATTTTATTGTCTTTAATGGTCTTCTGTTTTCAAACGGCAGTAACGAGGGGATCTCCACTCATTTTATTGCACAGTAGAATTGTGTTTTCGTTTTGTCATAAATGATGTCACCTTTCAGAGTTTTCAAGGCTCTGCCCTGGAGATTCACGTGGAATCTTCTCAAGTTCTGTTGAACCACCTTTGATTTGACCTTTATGTGTTAAAAAGGCAGTTAATGTCACCAACAGCGAGAGACATTTTTATGTGCCTTTTTTGGTAACCCTAATGAAATGGACTTTGATCATGAAAACCTCTGAAAAGATTCCATCCATTCATCGTCTCATAGCCTTGGAAGAGCATTAAGGCATTCACAAGTTGTCTCCATTCAACTCTGTATAGGGCCAGCTTTTTTTAGCTCATTCCACGACTTTCTTGTTTCTTCTCTCTCCTCTTTGACTGTCCTTCTCCAAGTTCTCAACGGTTTGAAATGGTTACTCCATAACAAGGACAGTGCTTCTTATAGGGTCTCATTCTGTGAAATGGGCTTTGATCGTGAAAACCTCTGAAAAGATTACTGTTCAACAATTATAGCTAGGACATTTTTACTGGTAGGGTCTCCTTCTACAGTCGATTCAATAAAAGTTATGTTTGCTTTTCGTGTGTTGCTCCCAGTACTCGTCTTATAAATGCCCTAGTGCTTGTGTTGTAGCAGTTATCTTAAAAAAAACTCGGAAGCATTAATGGCTTGCTCAGAGACTCAGTAACTCTGAATTGCAAATTCTCCCTACTTTTACTGTAGCTGAGGGGTGACCACTAGGGCTAGAGTAATTTGTTTATTGGCCTTCAATGGGCTGCTCACATGCTTGTCTGAAATCCTTGATTAGTCACTCAATAAAAGTCGTAGGCTTCTTGTTTGCTATTTGTGTCAGAACCTAGAGCTGGCCCCAACACTGCACTGTGGTATTTATTTATGGGACTTTATCAAACAAACAAGGGAGCCTGGCATGCAGAAAGTCTCTTCCCTGTTCTATGTAGCGACCCTTTAATATGGAGTGTTGTGCAGCGTACTAGAACTTCTATATCATTCACACTCGAGGGCTCATCAAGCTTGTGTGTTCTATGTGTATGAATGGCAAGTTGTTTGTGTTTGAATGGCAGCGCCTATGGTTTACACAGCTGAAAGGATGGTATGGCTGCTTGAAGTTTTCATTCCGTGAATAGTAAACAGTATTTGAAAATTGAAAAAAAAATTTCATCTTCAAATACTGTTTACTATTCTTTGCTTTACATATTGTATCAAGTTGTTATTGTAATGCTTTGGATATGACACCTTGTCGCTTTGCTTAAACCTGTATCGTTCTCTTGTGATCTCTCTCTGAAATCTGTGACCCCAGAATAACCGTACAGGAGAGGGGAACAAATAAGTATTCTATAACAGCAGATCTACGTCATCACAGTACGGACAGAAGACATATGTTTAGTACAGGCTCTTTTAGGACATCTAAACCTTTAAAGTTTCATAAAGCTGTGACCAATAGACTTTAAAAACTGACTTTCTATTGGTGAAGGAAAATCAGGAAATCTCAGTTGGTAAAAATATGAAAAAGTATTTGAATGTAAAACCAATAAGAACTAAGTCACAAGGTAGAGTTTAGAGATGTTTTTACATTACATCGGTATTGATACTAAACAGAAAACTAATCAGGGCGGTTTGGGTATGAGTCCCGGGACCAAAAAAAAACCAAACAAAAAAGTCACTAGGTAAACCTAGGTAGAGTGGACAAAGGGAAATAACCTCGGGATGCAAAGAAAAGAAGTACCGAAAGAGAGGAGTGGAGGAAGTGTATTCATCGTAGATTAACCTGACACGGGGTAAGTAAACCAGGATAAAAGAATGGAAGTACACTCAGGTCACTGTTCTGGCAAAATGGAATTTATCTACAACTCTTGGGGACAGGACTATCAAAATCGGACGCTGCTTAGAGTAAGAACAACGATTGTCAATGATAAGAATTTTACCAAGGTCCGCAGGAGAGTGATGTCCCTTTGTTCATCCTTGTTCCCAGAATTCTCTAGTGGTTATCGACCCTAGTTGGTGTTATTATTGTTTTCATTTTCTGATTACACGATGCCTCGTATTGCATTTTTATATCCAAATTATGTGAACTAAAATAAAGATTGTTGTAACAAAATCCCAGAGTGGTAGAACCTCCCAGTTTTTATCAATAGCTGAGGGGATATCCAGAAGGGCTACAGTAAATTGTATATTGGCCTCTCTTTGATTAATACTGCTCATTTGGCAAGAAATCTGCCGACTGGGAAACCCTGGATAGAGGGTCATGTCCTACAGACTGAGCTATTTGCCACTCTGTCAACTTGTAAGCCTTTTTCTTCTCTATTGCCATTTTTATGGCACTTTCATGTTTTCCTGCTATCTGTGATACCAGCAATAAGGAAACAAAATAAGAAAGAGTGGAGGAAGAAATGAAGATGAGAGAGAGAGGAGTAGCTAAGACTGTTTTCATCCCAATTTGGATTTTGACTTGAAAAGAGACTAAATGTTTCCTCTCTCTCTCCTTCTCGTTCTCTCTCTTCTCCCACCAACATTCCCCTGTCCAAACGCAGGAAAGTCAAGATTACCCAGAGATGGAGCCAGAATCCGTTGCCAGAGAAATTTTGTCCTGTCACGATGTGAACAATGTAAGTTGTTTATGGGCTGATGCTAGTATGTCCTCAACACCCTAAATATGGGTCCCGTTCTTTTAGAAGCGTTCAGCAGGCAATTGTTAATTGTTCACTTTCTGGGTTGGAGACTGGTCTGTTGCAGTTGCTTTCCCAACTCTCAGTTGAACATTGATACCCATTTCTTCACCTGGGTCGAGTGAGTTTCTTTCACCGGAAGCAGGATTCAAGCTCATGACCCTGACGGAAGTCTGCTGTCTTATCCACTCGGCCGCCTGGCCTTCTAGGCTGCCGATGGTAGGGTTTCCTCTTGTTTCTCATTCTATTTCATTAATCTGCATAGTCATTTGAGGGACTTGTCTGATAGGGTCTGTCCTTTAACTCTTCATTTTTTCCTTGGGCAAGAAACTTTATTCCGTTTGCCTCACTCGACCCAGGTGTAGAAATGGATACCAATTCTCAAAAAAGTATTCTTATCCAGAAAGTGACAAATTGCCACTTGTCCGCTTCATGCTACAGAAACCGGGTTAAGCTCGGTCGGCCCTATGAGCCTAAAAGGCTTAAGGACCTACTTTTACTTTACCTGGCCTTCTAGAATGATGCTGGTAGTGCTTCCTCTTGTTTCTTATACTTTTGCGTTAATCTGTCATGTTCATATTTCTCTACTAATCATTTGAGGTACTTGTCTGATAGGGCCTCTGTCTGTTTCTCATTCCTTTAACTCATTGCAGTCAGGGTTGACAATTGGCCGGAAATTTCCGGTGGTTTCATTTTTTTGTGATGAAATTGACATTACGGCCGGGAAAAAAATTCCTGCCTTGCTTACACATCAAGGTGAGTGTATTGTAGTTTCGTGATATTAAATGGAGTACTTATGTACTCGCAGAATTTTTTTATTTGGAGTAGTTTGATTTCAGGAAAAATTACCCTCCTCAATTTTCAACCCTAATGCAGTCGCAAAGTTTCTCTCTGAGCTCACAAAAAATTATGCTCAGCCTGCTGGGTGCATTTTTCTGACACGAGTTCAATATGTTAACTCAACCTTTTGCTTTCGTCTGTCAACTGCACCTAATATCGTACTGCTCTATTTTCCATCTAATCATTGAGTAACTGTGTACGTGTGCTTCTCTTCTAACAAGCAGTAATAAAACTAACATTGTTTTCCTAGCACTGTGTGACTTTCTTTTGTTGATTTGCTTTCTGTAACACGCCACGTAAAACCACTTGCTTTTTAGTTGTGTTTTTGTTTTAAGTATTAGTTTGAGCAGGTTGTGTGTGTGCTGGGGAACGGGGGAAAGAGAGTAAGATTCAAGATGGATAGGTGTCTATATCAATAAATGATGTTGTCCCAAGATAGCGATTGGAGAATTGAGAAATAGGCCACAAATACCTTATGGACATAAAATCATTAATTCTTTGTTTGCTTTTGACTCTTAATTCTAGCAAATCTTCATTGACATTCCCTAGAAGAGCGCAGAATAGAACAAAGAGTAATAACAGTATACAAAATAATAAACAGACTCTCGGCCACTTCACCCCAAGATCTGGACATGAAATTTAACACAAGCCCACAAAATTACATCAAGCACAAAACCCCCCATCAAATTACCACGAACCCAAACAGAAATATTCAGAAATTCTTTTGGCCCTCGAACAATTCGCGACTGGAATAATTTATGTGATGAATGCATGGATTTTGGAACAATTTAAAAGATTGTACAACACTACCTCGAAGACCAATGCTCAATAATGAACCACTTTCGAGCTCTCACATATAGATACAGATACAGATAATTAGCCAAATATCTAGATGAAAATATGACACATGTGTATTTGAAAAGTCAAACCTGTTTTTAACATTGTGCTCATGACTCAAAAAGTCTAAGACGTGTCTTTAGGACAAGTGTCAGCAATATGCCATGTTTATCCTTTCTCGTGTCCATTTTTACATGATTTATTTCCCTGTCTCCACACCAGGAGGGATCCCTTACCATGGAAGACTACTTAATGTGGACGGTCAACAATCAGCTGACCACAGACTTCCTACAGTTACTTAGTCAGGTGAGACTCTATTTATTTGTCTTTCATTTTTATTTAGAGTTGGATTTTTGTTATAATGCAACACCCAAAAGTTTCTATATGGGCTGCTTGTGTGACATAATAAAAGTTAATAAAGACTCAGTGAAATTATCAAACCCAAACAGTTTTATAACCAAAATCAGGATCTCTGTGTTAGACATCTATTTGTAATAAGATTTTAGATTTATTGTGAATCAATGGGGAAGATCTTTAAAAACTGGAGGTGATTCAGAGAAGAATATCTTCCACTTTTCAAACCTCAGCCCTCGATATTGAGTGGAGATTTACGTATCCAGGTTTGGACATTAGTGTGACTGAATGAATTCTCTGTTGGGTTTCACAAAGGAATTGTGTGTAGTCTTAAAGGGCAAAAGCTCACTCGACCTTGATTTTCAGCACAAATACGGACAGTGTAAGCGCAGTCTATCGCCTTTTGGGAGTTTCAAGCTAGAGGTGTCAAAGTTAGCACAGGGGTAATTGGCTTGTAGAATTCAAGTGTTCATAGAGACGTCATGTTTCCTTCGATGTCGGCTCTTACTATCATTACGAAGCAGATAGCTCCTATCCCACTGTTCACAATACATATATAAACAGATTTATTTATAATTCTGTATTGAAGTCAAACATTAAAAAAAAAAATTCACAATATTTAGAAATAAGAATCAAATGTGTGTGAACCAAATGTGCTAAAATGCCTTAATTTGGAAAGTGAATTAAGTGATTTGGAAATAGGTTAAGACTCACTGCAGAGGCAACAAATTTTGTATCGGTCTAGGATTTTCCCTGGTCCCGTTTCTTTAAACAAAATCAATGAAAACAGAGCTTTTAGGTATTGGGCTTAGGATCGGTCATAAATAACTCTTTTCTTTACCATAAATCTTACGTCTAGTAAAAAGGGAAGTCACTCAATGAATTCAAAATAGTCATTCTTTTAGTTGAATGATGTAGTTGGTCTATCACTTACGTTATGTATAGGAAACATTTTTTTAAAAGACTGCCGGACTCATTTGACTGGCATGCCCCTAATGCTTCTTTGCCTTGCATGTCTGGCACATGGTCAATGTGTGTATTTGGTTATATATCATTGTGGTAATTGGATGGTCAGGATTTTCTACTGAAATGTCTTCCTTTTTCACTTTTTGTCTTTGTCATCACTGAGAAAGAAAGAAGAAGATTCATTTATTATTTATATTTTTCTTTATCGTTTCTTTCAGATTTGTCATATTGTATTAGGTTTGTCACCCCAGACAAAAGAAGAAGAGGGGAAAATCATACAGTGAGTTTTATTGTGTTTGTTTTCTTGGTTGAGTCAATTTTGGAAAACTTACTTATGACCCAACAATGATGCTGATGAGGATTTTTTATTGAATAATGATGTTCTTTGTATTTGAGAGGGGAGCCTAGTCCCAGGAATTAGGAGTCTGACTGTTAGGCAGCCCAGAAGCCATAGTCTTTCTCTTGCCTATATGATGCAAAGGAGGATTTTAAATTCAACATGGGGGGCATCCCTAGCTCAGTGGTTAAGTTATTCAACTTTGGAGCCAGAGGACTGGGGTTCGAGTCCCATCTGGTGCAGGATTTTTTTTTCTCTGGTCCTTTCAGAGTTTTCATGGCTCTGCCCTGGAGATTCATGTGGAATCTTCTCAAGTTCTGTTGAAGGGCGTTAAACTTCAAACTTAAGAACTTTTAAAATTCAACATGGTGGTGTCATAGCACAGTGGTAATGCTTTTAACTTTGGGTAGAAGGTCCTGGGTTTAAATCCCATCGGCAAATCTGGGATTTTTTCCTTTGGAATTTTTCAAGACTTTCTCAAGACCTTGTGGACTCTTTATTAAATCATGTCTTATCAGAGATGAACTATGAATCGGAGGTCCTGCCTTGATACGACCTATAATGTGTCGGCAAAGGCGGAAATTTAACAACTTTAAATTCAACCTGATATCAGGGCAATACCTTTTGTTTAGAAGTTACAAAAAAGTTTGTCAATAAGATATGGGTAATGTCATTTCATAAAAGGCCAAACACAACACTGGGAAGTTTGCGGAATAAAAGATTGAAGTCAGGATGGTTTTCAGCCTTCAGTGTATAGGATCCTTGTAGAATGAGAGGCCAAGAAATCCCTATAGAAGGGATTAGCTAGACAAACTGGTGATGAGCCCACTGGGTCCAAAATAATTTCTATGCTTCACAAAATTAATGTCTGAATAATGGAGAATGTCTGTTTTGATTTTGAACGTTTTCCATGACAAATTGCAGGGATAGGAAAGCAAAGTATTGTATCTTTTAAAAATTGATACTTTTCAGGAGAAACTAAAAAACTGATTTTCTCCCAAACTATAATGGTATTGTTCCCCATATTTGGCATGAAACACTTGATTTTTATGATGGTCACACAACCCAATCCGGTTGAATTGAAGTCATTTTGATGGAAATTGAGAGTCGACCTGTTGGCATGCAAAGTATTGTATCTCAAGAAACAAAAGTCTTCTTCCCTACCCTCGATGATTTTGGTCAGCAGAATATTGACTGATTCGCCAATTAGTGTGAATACTTTGAGCTATTAAAAAAACTTGGCATTATGCCGCTGTGTGAAAATGATATAAAACATTGTCAAATCAACATGATTATTTCACATTACTGATTTCTGTTTCTTGTCGTTCTAATAACACAGACAATGGTTAGAGAGGGAAAGTCGCAAACAGTTGGAGGTGGGACAGGTGTGGTATTTGATCAACATGCCTTGGTGGAACACATGGATGGATTATGTCAATGCTGAGGTAAAAAAAAAAAGGGTTAAAGTAAAAGTAGACTTTATTTGTCCTTTACAATGGTGAAACACAGTATTCATATTCTACGTTACATAGTAGGTGGATGGATCACAAATCACCAACCACACATGAATTCAAACATGTGCCCTTTATACATATGCCACGATTAATGGGTTACTGCAGTGCAGCACCCCGTGCGCTAGGATGAAGGGTCTTGCTCAAGGACACACCGAAAAATATAATCGCTGGCATTTGAGCTAATGAGCTACGTTCTAACAGGGGAGCCTCGTGGCTTAGCAGTCAACGCTTTTGCTTCGTGATACAAGGTACTGGGTTCAAATCCCAGCGGAGACGTTGGGAATTTTTCCTTTGAACTTTCTCAATTTTTACGGCCCTGACCCTGATGATTCCAATGGAATCGAGTCCTATCGGAGATGGACTGTAATTCAGAGATCCCGCCTTTATTATGACATAAAATGTGTTACCAAGGGCGTGAAAGTAACAACTTTAAACTTTTATCCTCTAACAGTGAATAAAGTTGTCATATAGTGTATATTTTATATCTGATGTCTTGTCATCCTTAGATAACGGATACGGGAAGTCGTCCACATCGTATTACGAACAAGAGTAAACACATGGCGACTGCTTTGGCATGGGAAGACGAATCCGTCATCATGGTGGGACCGTCCAAAAGTAGTGGTGATACCGGCACGATCAGGTTGGAATGATGGCTGTTGATTGTCAGCATCATCTCCTCCTCCTCCTCCTTCTTCGCCTTCTTCACTACTACAACTACTAATAACTGCTATTACTTTTACTTCTTCCTTAATCATTTTAATGACATTGTTATTTATTAACGTTTGTATCCTATCCGTTTGTTAAGAGACTTTTGTCTTCATTGTGTCGTCCAGGCCATCTGACCAATCACACATTTGTGTGTATTTTGAATGTTTGTATATAGAGAGAAATATGGAACCTGTCATCCGTCCTAAAGCTACCCATTGGTGAATTGAAAAGAAAAAGTCAAAACACAGCAAGAGTGTAGAATTATTGAAATTTTTAATGAATATAAGTCCGTCCGATATTAAGAAATGAAGAGCGTAGCGATAACGTTTTTGCTTTATGTGCAGAAGATACTGGGTTCCAATCCCAGCGGTAACGTGGGGATTTTCGTCTTTGAATTTTCTCGAGTTTTTATGGCTCTGACCCTGTGGATTTCTTTCGGACTCAAGTCTTTACCAGAGATGGACTATAAATGATATGACCTATGTTGCCAAGGGTGTAAAACTAACAACTTTCTTTTAAAGATATGATGAAGATGAGACATTTTAGACCATCTCATCATGGCTGCTCACATGT
>JARBEQ010081926.1:0-14347 GCA_030265355.1 Tritonia tetraquetra | reverse complement strand
GGGGATTTAGGCTTGTAGAGGCAAAGAGGATGTCACTGAATAGGGATGAATGGCGAAAGTTTGTGTATCATGCATAATCCTTACACCGAAAGGTACTAAAAGGTTATTGATAAAGAAAGAAAGAAAGAAGAAATTGACACAGCAAACTTGCATGGTTAAGAGTCAGACATGAAGGTAAAGCAAAGCTGCTGAAGATAAGTAAGATAAACCTCCCTCACAAGCATTGTTGGTAGTTCCTGTACAGTACTAGTTGTTTTTAATCTTTACATGAAGTACTTTCAGATGTCACATCTTTATCTGTCATATGCTTCACCCACTAAATGTTGCAGATCAGCCAGTCTTAATCACAGGAAAGTTTTTGTGGGATAATAAGCGTGTGCTTGTTAACTAAAGGAGATTATCCCCTGCGGGGACCCAGGGTGATATAAATAGGTCCTCTGTTCATCAACAGGGGGTGCAACCCATGAACTACACATCTTTCCTAGTCGTCCATGGGTGGCATCGTCTCTGTTTCACTCTGTCTTCTTCCCTTTTTCTACCCCACGGGGGTCTGGGGTCTATAGATTGACCCTCTGTTCACCAACGGGGTGGGGATGCAGCTCCCTAGTGATGGGTGCCACCCATGGACTGCATGTCTTTCCTAGTGGTCTATGGGTGGCATCTAGTTATCTTTGATTTGTTTGGAGCTGTGTGGCGGGTGCTGAAATGACCTACCTGTGTCGCTAGAGCTCTAAAACAGCAAAAAACAAACACTAAAGGGGATCAAACTGTTAATCTTGTTCTTGTAGTGAGTGTTTATATGTGGAATTTGGGAATGTTTTCTTTCCTTTCTTTCTTTTTTTTCGTTTCCATTTTGCTTTTGATATTACTCTAGGATTTATTTGAATACATTTGAATATGACATCCTAGGAATGATATGACAATGTTATATTGATCATCCACTTGATTAAATGTCAGAAGTTTCTGGTCTGAGAAATACAAGTAACAAATTCATTTTATTTTAAAATGTCATGGGGGTTTATTTCCCTTTGAAGATTTACAAGATTTGGAGGGGAGCAGGCACCAGAGAATGATAAATCAAGGCATGGAAATGTTATGAGTGCCAGAAAAACACAGAAAAATAGTCTTAGAAAGAAAAGTGGAAAAACAATGGTGGGATTCGAACCCACGCCGGAGCGTAAGACAACAACGCCTAGCCAGAGACTGAGGCCACGCTCTAACCAACTAAGGCTATTTTTCTGTGTTTTTCTGGCACTCCTTAACATTTCCATACCTTGATTTGAAGATTTACTACTGTCGTAATTTATTTAATTTGTTATATATAAATTTGTATATTTTTCCCCCCTACTACAGTACATTGTGGATTGTTCCAAGATCCCAAAAATGCCAAACGTGGACTTTCAGCTCAATGGAAAAAATTTCACCTTGACTGCAGACCAATACGTCCTGAAGATCAGCAAAGCAGGTCAAAGTATGTGTTTGTCTGGATTCATTGGATTGGACGTTCCTCCTCCACACGGACCTCTGTGGATTCTGGGAGATGTTTTCATCGGCCCCTTCTACACTGAGTTTGATTTTGGTAACAGCCGTGTTGGTTTTGCCAAAACCAAGTCCTCTACGTTCAATCGTCCACAATTCGGTGAGATGAGGAAAGAGAGAGGTCATGTCGTGTCCATGGCTATTGATGGAGAAATGTAATCATTTCAAGCCCGTGTGATGAGGGTATATTGTTTATCCTCTGATTTGGTTTGCATAAGATCTTGTATTTGAGTTTTTTCTTTCTTGTTGAAGGTATTAGTATTATATGATTGTAGGAATTCTAAAACTTTGGGGGGGTTTTTTAAGCTGTCAATCAGCAAGTACACTCCTCAATAGAAAAAGTTGTGTTTTGAAATACACAGAAAGTGTGTTATTGATTATGGGCATTTAGAGTAGTACTAAGGTCAAGGTATGGAAATTTTTCTTTTGTCCAACTTTTTGTTTGTGATCTCATTATATAAGTTGGCTTATGATGTAGAATCCCCCTATTTTGTCCCTAAGCAATGTACACATAATTGGGATTTACTGCACTATAGAAATAATATTGACTCTTGTTTTACATCATGTATTGTCTTGTTTTGACCATAGTATTACTATGCTGAACACCTTTTGTTTTATGATTGAATATGTAGTACCATTAGTGATGATTGTCATCGTTTAAGCATTCCTAATCTGTTTATGACTTTGTATTGTAATGTTTGTAGACAATATAGAACAGCACTCAAAGAAAGGGAACTTATTCTAATATAAAGTCAGGTTTCCATTATTTTTTTGGTTCTTGTTTTGTTTTGAAGGTTTTTAATATGATTAAGCATTTTTCTGACTTCTATAGGGTTCTTTTAGTAAAATAAAGACGGAAGTGTGAGTTGAAAATTGCAAAAAAATAATTATTGGTCCCATTACTGTTGTTGAAAGTATGGACTTTGGGTGAAAAAACATTTTTATACTGTACTATGTCATTGAGTCTTGTTTTTTCTCCATGTTTTCCAACTGTCAAGCTTGTATGAAATTAAGAATGCATAAAATGTATTATGTTGCAAGGTGCATTATGAATTTATTTAACAACGCAAAAAGAAAATTTTGAAATAAAAAACCCACCATTTGTCAAATCTTAATTGCTTTAATTTTATCAGAAGCAGTATTTGCACTCTGTGTTTTATTGCAGGTCTTTAAAAGAGACTGAAATAAATGTTACGGTTTCATCCAACACTGTTGCACACACGTTCACTTTTTGATTTTGTACATATGTTGAGAATTTATATTACAGCTGTACCTACCTTGTGCAAGAAGTCGTCTGAGAGATGAATGGTTTCTTTGGGAAGGGGAAATGTATTACAAAATGCTTTGGGATAGGGATAATTTAATGTTTTTCACTTTGCGATGTTTGTGTGTAAATGTTAGTACAAATCTTGTGTGTGCTTATGCTGCTGGTACAACAATTGTATTCTTGTATATTCCATAGACCAGTCTTTTGCCAGTTTTACAGTTGGAGCGAATGTGTAAAGGGAAAATATCAATACCGTACATCAATCAATCTGATGTGGCCAAAATCTTTTGATTTCCATATTAGTATTATCTAGGCCTATTTCTATTTTTGGCTGTCCTGGGCAGTCAGAAATTTTTTTCGGCATAGATCTTATTTTTGTACTTATTGTTGTCTATAACTGACTGAACTGTCATTTCCTAAAAATGGTGTTTGCAAGACATGAACAATGATGTTTGTTAAATGGAGTACTTTTGTATTTATATGACCGAGCATCTTTCAAAACAAAATGACACATTGTCAAAAGTGAGTATAATTCTAAAAAAAAAACCATTTAGCATCTGTATTTTTCAGAGATAGCAAGATTGCTGACCTATTTTATTTTAAAAAATTAAGTTTGCAAATTCCATCCCTAAGTTAGGTACTTAGCAAAATCTTTTTGGTCTTAAAAACTACAGAATTTCCCCCCACAAAAATTGTCCTTAATCATGCCTGCCAGAGGGGTATATTCAGTCTAGGAGGCCCTAAAACCAACATAAGAAAGAAATGCCCATGTAGTTAGTATTTAATAGTATCAAAACAAAGATAGAGAACTGGAGAATACATAGATTGAGATGAAATTGTAATATATATGAAGAACAGAGAAAATTGCCTGTGGATGGAAACGACTCAGAGAGAGACATTCCACACAGAAATTGTTGTCTGACCATCTCTCTGTGGTTAAGTTGGGTAACTTTAGTTTGCAGTCATGAGGTGATTTGAACCATCCTATCCTTCTGCTTTTCAACACACCTGTAGTGTTTCATTGAGTGGATAACGTTCTTGTTTTAGTACACTAGTGTTAGTGTTACACTCGTCTCATTTTTGCATTGATCCCAAACAGTGTGTGTTATAGAAATTGAAGATCATCGCTACATCACGTTACTTTGTCCAGCCCCCTAATATTCCCAAGACAAAGATTATAATGTGAGCTTGACCTTCAAATTTTTATTTTTTGATATTTGTTGTTTTTAACTGAACAGTAATATCTAATATCATACCCGTTTTATTTTATGCGTCAATCTTGCCTAGCAAAATTGTCAGACAACAGCATCAGCGTCCATGTTTAAAAAGACGTGAATTTTAATTAAAGATTTAGTTGGAAGGCATTATTGTCGCCAGATATATTTTTAGATTTTTCATTTAAATCTTTTTTTCCTAATGTTGTGAATAAGACAAGGGATAGACTACTTAAACCATTTCCGACACTGACATGCACTCCTATGATAAAGAAACCTTGAAGTTTTGAAATGTCATTTGATGGAAATTTGGTTGGCACATGTTCTGTTCACCATTTTTTTTTTTTAATATTTGTTTTGATGTTGTCATTCTCTAAACGTATAGTCGTCTACTGCACATGTAATATAATGTGTTGGTGTCATTTCTCTCAGTGAGCAAATAACTTGTAGAAATATGTCCAGGCTTTTTTGAGAGATGGATCTTTTTTTTTTTCTCTCTTTATATAGTAATAGTATAGTAGTATTCATTCTTACAATATAGATTACTGTATATTTTATGAATTGAGTATGTCCCTTCTGCAGGAGCTGCCTGAGTGAAACTGTTTCGGTCACTTCAGATCTGCTGGAATCTACTTCTGTTCTATCTTTGAACTATGTGTCGTCCCCCTTGTCTTACTTTTTCTCAAGCACTTATGACCCAGGGGTGTTGCAAGCGCCTCTACCTAAACCTTGATTTGTTTGAAGCCGTGTGGCGGGCGCTGAAATGACCTATCTGTGTCCATAGAGCCCTAAAAAAACAGCAACAAACAAACAAATATGTCCATGGCGTCTGTAGCTCAGTGGTGAAGTTACTCAACTTTGGCCACTGTTCCCTCTAAGCTGTGGGAGAAAAGGTGCGCACAGTTAAGAAATGTCTGCACACACCAATGACAAATTTTAAACAAAAAGCTCCTAGATCTAATTGATGTTCATATTTGAATGTGCACATAATTGGGATTTTTTCTGTCAAACTTTGCATGACACCTAAAATTTATGCACACAGACTAGAAAAAATTAAAGGGATCATTGGTTTGAGTTTGAGCCTGCCTAGAGTGGGTTTTTTTCTCTTGTTACTTTCAGATATTCACATGGAATCTTCTCAAGTTCTTATGATCTTTATGTGTTCAAACTTCAGAACTTTTTCTTAAAATATGTCCTGGTGAAATCTCAAATCATACTCAACTGATATTACATTACCATGTTAAAAGAACCTTTAACTTTAACACATAAAAAAACAAAAACAATATTGGCTCCTTGTCTCAAGATCTCTTTTTTCTCACTCAAAACTCTGAATACTTCATGACAGATCTGGTTTTAGGGGTTATTATACCCTACCTTATTTCTATTTTCACGTTGTGTGAATTATTTGAACAACTTTTGTTTTATAACTATTTATTTGAATTTAAGTTCTGATATTTTGATTCAAGATTCTGTTTTCTCTTTTTGGGGGGGAAAACCAATTTTTAATCGGATTTGAAAATTGAGCTATCAATAAATAAAAAAATGTTTTCTCTTTCCAAATGAGTCTTTATAATTTTCATTTGTATTTTCATTTATTTATGCACTTCAGCCTTTTTTATGTTTTGTTTATCCAAGTTCTTGCTGTGTGTTGTTGTTTTGATCCATAGCATTTCCAGCTGTACGTTTGGCAGGACACCTGCATTGTCTGAACCATTCAGGGTGGAACATGGAGCTGGCCCCAACACTGCATTGTGGTATTATATGTGGCGCCGGTGGTCGAACGAATAGCACGCTGAACCGGTCAGCATTGTCAAGCTACGTTGATTGTGATCAGTGTCTGGACGGGTGACCACTCAGGTGCTGTGCCCTTAGGTAACTGCTTACCTCACAACTCGAGTGTAAATGAGTACCCGGCCGAGGGCAGCGAACAATCTTGTCAGAATGCTAGTGTTGAAGGCCTAACAGGCAGCTTGCACTGTATACTTCTCATGGAATTGAGAAGGATACAGGATTGTTATGGCCTGCCAGGGGTAAACTATACATTGTAAAAGCGCACAGAGCATGATGAACCTCATGGATATGCGCAATATAAAATGTACTTAGAATCTTTGTATTAGCCCCCCAAGTGGTTCCAGAAAGTTTTCTCATGATGCCTAGCCTTTTTATTGCTCTAGCTTCTGCCTGTTCGGTGTGGTTTCCAAGTCAAGTGAGAATTTAATTAGACTCCAAGGAAAGATCACCCAAGCGACTTTAACTTAAGTTCAACTTAAGTGTAGTCCACTGTAATAACAACATGAAAAGAAAGTTTACAAATGAAATGTATAACTTTGAAGTTTCAAAGCAACTTTTATTAATCAAAATCTTAACACTTTTACTCGGTTAAAAAGTACTTTCTTTCAAAATAAATCTGTTTTTTCCAATCATTTCAGTACCAGGATTACAAAAATGAACCAAGAAAGTAAATACACTGCAATCCACTTAAGATAACCTCTCTTAAACTAAAGTCTCCCTTAAGTAAAACACTAACCAAGCCCGGATTTTTTTCTTACTATACATTGATATCTGGATGAGACAAACCTTGCTTAAGATAAACCTTATGCATGTAATTGTAAGGCTTTATTTTATCTTAAACAGACTGCATTGGAAAACATAAAATATCTGTGATACAGTTCAGACATTAAAGGCTTGAACAAAAGATGAAAACTTACACGTCATAATTGAACACAATCAAAACATTCCAGAAAAATTTATATCTTAACATTTTTTGCAGTGGTGCTAGCCTTCTTTTTAGCTCTTGTCCTTCCACTTTCTTGGCTATTGGACACCTCAAACTCACTCTGTGGTTGAATGTAATAATAACATGGGAGATTGTCAAATCATCAAACAATATTGTATTGTAGAGCTATAAATAAATTCACGTCTAGTGTTCTAAGCCATGATACAATAATTTGGCAAGAAGAGACCTTACAGAAGAGTTTGAAAAGCATCTCAAATCTGGAAATGAACTGAGCCCCAAAAAATGTTGTAAACATTTTTGGGCTGTGAATTTGTGCAACCTCTGGCAGCTGAGTATGGCTATAGAAAAGCTCTTTGCAGGCTGTCCAGATACCTTCTGTCAGTCGAGCACTTTCAATTCTATCAAATTTGGATTGATATAAGAACAAAAGGGGAAAAAAAGAAAAAGTAAGGCACAGATGAGACAACTAGATAGCATTACCTTAAGCAGATATAATATCAATGTAACTTACAGTGTCAATGCGTGAATAAGCCCTTTTCCTACTTCCACCTTTTTTACGATTTGAAGTTATGCTCTAGATTGGAAAAAAGTAGTTATAAAATATCAGATTGAGATATGTAGGCCTACATAAAAACTTCCTAATTATAGCAATCTTATTTTATTTATAACAATTAATAAATGGAGAAAAACAAGTAAATAAATCAGCATGTGAGACAGCAGATGAATACAGGGATCCTGACCACCAAGCATTGGCCGGGGGAGGCGGCAGGTAACCCATACCCGCCCCAGTGTCTCCTTTGTTCATAAGTCATACACACACACATGTGCACACTCAAGCATTCTTAAAGTAAACATTTATTTGTTCCTTTTGGGCCATTTGGCATTTTACACAATGGTGGACATATAATAATCAAAAATAAAATACATTACATTAGACATATTGCATAGCATTACAATATCCAATATAATAATAGAAATACAACAGTTACAGCTTGTGACTTCTCATTCATCCCCCACCATTGATGGGTCGCCGCAGTCCAGCGCCCTGTGAGATAGGGCGAATTGTCTTGCTCAAGGAAACAGAGATAAATAAATCAGCAGGTAGGATTCGAACCCACGTCGCTCCAATTACGGGGGAAATATCGTACTGTTGAGCTACAACGATACAAGGACAGCTTATTATCGTTATGTTGTGTAAATTCACCTCTTCATTGCCCAACCAACAAATTAAGGGTTTCAAATCCGAATATCGCGAGAGGTGTTAGTGTTCTCCTTCACCCATTACTGTTATGCAAGTAAGGGAAATAATGATGCAAGCCGATTGTGTTTATAGATGCAATGTAAACTAAAACCTGTTGGAAAACATACAATATTGAGATCATCAAATACTGAAAATTCAATTTTTTAAATTAAATAAAACCATGTACAGAACAAACAAATCTATTTGCTATAAGCGTCATTTTTGCTATATCACAACATTTTTTGTAAAAGGCTATTCCTTTCGCTAGTTTCCGTTATATGCGTGTTTGCTGTATCTGTGCTAGTGTGTAAATATAAATGCTATGGTTTACTTTACTTTTACTAGTTTCTAAGAAAGACCAATAAACAAATAACTGATGCCCTTGTCGCTACCCTAAGCCATCGATAAAGACTGGAAGAATTTGTCACTTCAGTCGGCTAAAAGTAAATCACATTATAAAATTTGCTTTCATTCACTTCATAGTAATTCAGGGTAATGAAAAGGATGTCTCTTTCAAATAAATATGTCAACAACAAAAATATATTTTGAAATGGGTAAAAACACTCACTGAAGCTGGAGAGTTACCAGCAACACGTTTCTGTTCCTGGATATTTATATTAGTTGTCTTCTCAACTAAAGTATCAATACCCTGTGAGAGCAGTAAGCAAATGGGAAAAAATGTAATCCAAAACATTAAAGAAGCTAACATCATTATGATATGAAAGTTAGAAAAAATATTAGTCAGGGATAAGTCCAAATTCTTTGTCTATTTCTGATTGTAAAAATGTTTCAAATAAGAGAGGTCATCATTGCAGATGCTTCACATAAAAAAAAAAATATATATTTATGATGAGATTAGTAAAAACATACAATACTGTCAATTAATTTTGTAGCCGTTGTCAGGGATAAGTAGTCAGCAAATATCATTTAAGATAAACATACATTCTCCAGACACTGAAAAATAAACCAGGAAAAGATAAAGAAAGAAAAAGATAGTATATAATACATTCTCACCATTTGGTCATTCTTTTTAACTTCTTTTGCATTTTTCTTTTTGTGCATCTCAATCAAAGCATCTGTGCTAGCCTCCTATTGAAAATCAAACAAAAGATTGATGCAGTCAGTGTTCTACAAGATTTATATTTCTAATAAAACATTTTTTATTCATAATATTTCTTATTCCACTTTCTTCATATACATTAATCAGTTTAGGAGCCAGGCTTAAATTAGATACATAGCAAGAAATACTCAAGATAACAAATTAAAGCAAGCAGGTCACCAACCCACTAAGTAGAAGGCAAGGTTTAGGTAGATTAGTTTTGAATTGTGTCAGAGCAGCCACCACAAGTAATTTTGAAGAGCAGAGAGATGTTTCATTTCACACTGCCTAGATTAGACTCATGACCTATCCTAAAACCATGTAACCATGTTTTTGTGGGACTGGTAGAAATTGTTGATATTTTTCTTAATTTTGGAGTTGGCCAAGTTGAGACACAGAAATCTTAAAGTATCTAGACATTTTGAGCATCATTACTCATTTAGCTGGTCTTGCACCATCAGTCAAATGTGTCAGAGTTGATGAGACAAAATCAAGGCATGACCAGTTTGCACCAGCAAAAAAGCTAAAGGCAGGCAGACTTATCCAGTTTGATCACATATAGATTTGATGAGTTTCTATAGGTTACCATAGCTACACAATGTGTAGCTTTTCTCATGTACTAAAGCTGTGTAATAATAATTATTATTTTCGTACAATCCCAGACTTGACCGGTTTGCACCGGACACAATCGAAATGTAAGCTGGATATAAGAGCATCTTCAAACACAAACATTTAACAGCTCACCATTTCATCAGCTTCTGGAGTAATAGTTGCAACAACATTGAGTTTCTTTACAAGAGCAATAGGAGTTTTCAGGTATCGTGGCACACCCAGAGTCTGAATCTTATCCTTGTCAACTGTCTTACCAAGTCTGAAAGTTAAATAATACCATAGCATTACGCTGATATATTAGTCCAGTAAAAACATATTTTTCTTGAAGTCTCATGTGAACCTCCAACTAATTGCAACATAAAAGATTTTTGTACCATGTTTGTAGTTTGTGACCTCCTGATTAAAATGATATGTTTACCGTTATTGAAGGATGCTTGTTTGAAGGATGCTAACAGACTTAAATCTTGATTTGAAAATTGAAAGAATTGGATTGTAATAAAAATCATTTATGTTGCAATTAGTTGGAGGTTTAAAAGTTTTTTTTTACCCAACTAGATTGTTTCTTTGTGTGCTTAGAGACATGCAATGGTTATCTTCTTACATTTTAAAATTAAGTATTGTTAAAAGTAAAGTCAATCCATAATCATAATCCAATGTTACAGATCACTAACTAAGAGAATATCAAAAAATACAAATTGGATAAAGCTGTTCCATGATCATAAACTATAATATACCTTTTCCCTTTGTTTTTCTGCAAGAGAAATTCTTCTTTCTCCAGTCTGTTGATTAGACCCTGAGCAACAGTGACTTCAATACCTAGTCGTCGAGCAAGTTGAGGAGCCATGATTCTGTTGAATTCCAGGCAAGCAGAAAGTGTGCGGCGCCATAGACATGTTGCCTTAACACAGAAGAATTTTAAAAATATATAATCACTTGTTTTCTTAAAACTTGTATCATAAAATCAAAACTGTTCTGTTCTTTCTTTCTTTCTTATCCAATTCCCTTTCACCATTAGAGTGTAGGGCCAGCACAATGAGTGCTGGATTTCTGGGGATCAAGATATTAAGCCAAGCAGGTGATCAACCCACTGTGACCTTTTTACGTGGTAGGAATTAATTTTGCCCAGACAGCAGCTTTGCGGCCTACTCTTATCGATTTTCAACTGCCAAGGGTTCTTTAACATGTGCAATGTGCACACGGGACCTCCGAGTTTATCGTCCGTCTCCGATAGGACTAGGTTCTTGATCCCACCTATCTGAATAGGATCAGGGGAGTGGCATATAGCTTTTCACCGAGTTTCACGGATAAAAATATTCGACGCTGCCGGGAATTGAACCATGTACCTTTCACTTCTGAGACAAGAACCGTACCTCTGCGCCACTGGGACCCCCTAAAACTGTTTTGTTTTGTTATCCAAACTGCATTATACCCCAAACTAGTGTTGCGGCCAGCTCCATGTTCAGCATTGCTGAACTTAGTGCTGGAAGAACTCTGGATCAGATAGATAAGGCAAGCAGGTGATCAGCCCAGAATTCAAAACAGCTAGTACTTATTGTACACAAGATTTAGCAGTAATGCAAATATCCATATTATCATTATAACAACCATCACATCTTTGATGAAAAAAAAACCAACCCCAAAACCCCAACCCTAACCTGTGTCAAAATTGAAACTGACCTTTTTTGTTGCCATGTACACAAGGGAGCACTCATTTCAATTTCAATAGCGATCCACCATTATTACATATTTCCCTTCCACATAAAAGTACAAAAGTATCTAAGTAACAGAATAGAAGATTAAAATGATTACCTGAACAGCAATTGAGGACATGTCCTTCAAACAAGGATCTGTTGGTTGTGTGTCTAGAGTTTCAAGCTTAAGTAAAAGATAAAAAGAAATCAATAAATATTTTGAATTTGCAAGACCGAACCCTGTTTGGAAAGTGTTACAAAGAACACACAGCAAAGTAAGACTGAGTGGTATGCACAGGTACAGAGAAAGGAAGACAACAGCAAAGTGAAAAAGATGGTCAACATGACAGTGCCAGGGAAAAGACCATGAGGAAGACATAGGAAGAAATGGATGGACAATGTCCGGAAAGACAAGCAGGAGCTGCTTGCGACTCCCAAGGATGCCGTTGACAGAAAGTTCTGGCGAAGGAGAATTCAGGCCGCTGACCCCACCTAGTAACAATAAACATATAGTATAGCACTTCCATATGCCCCTTATTGTCCTTCCTTCAATTAATTGATATTATAACAAAAATACCTTCGAGCAAATGTCACATATGTGTATGGATGGGGCCTTCTTTTCATTAGTAATTAAGAAGCAAATGCCATGCTGCCAAAAGTTGCACTGTGAGCACAACACCATCAGTCCATCATCCTGTTCATAAATAGACAGATATCAAAGTATGAGCAGTAACAAAAATATATATATATTGTCTTGATGTCATCAATTAAAATTGTTAATAATTGTAACAAATTGATTTTCTTCTAGAACCTTAGGAAGGAGTATTTTTTAAATTACTAATCATGAAGCATATATACATTTCATTGATAAGGTTGAGTTGACAGTCATCAGAGACAAGGCGGCTGAGTGGTTAATAGAGTGGACTTCCAAGGCAATGATTGTGGGTTTAAGTCCCATTCCAGACACTTCATTGTTTTTGTGGGAAAGAAAGTTTACTCTGATTGATTGCCTCACTCAACCCAGGTGTAGAAATGGGAAAGTAAATGCGATAGACCAGCATCCTGTCCAGAAAGTGACAACCTTCAAAGCTGTTAAGGACATACATTTTATTGTTGACAGGAATCAATATCAGAACTTTTCGAAAGCAACCAAAACTATAATATCATTTCAAAAACTGCACCAGGCATTTGCAAATATATTACCTCATTACAACCACATGGACACCTTACTATGTACTCTTGTTCTTCATTATTAGTTGTTTTAGTTGGACTTGGTACTGAGAAAAGATGATCTATACAGAATAAAATTCATGCATGTGGAATCATCAATCAATTTTTACACCATCATTTCCAAACAGTGGAAAATTCCTAAAGAATGGAGGGAAATTCTCTAGCTATCTATGTTATGTTATTAAGTAGGCAGTCACAGTAAGGTTTGATATTGCTAAGTGTCAAATTCTCCCAGTTCTTATTGGCCTTTTTATGATTAATTCTAATCAGTGTACTGCTCAGGATGCCAATAATGATGATGGGCATAGTTTGACTGGTCCCCTGTTGTCTGAAAACCTTTGATCTATAGCAATTGCAGCTGTATGTATGGCTAAACAAATAGGGTCAACAACATAAAATTCATGGATGATTTTGGGGTAAATTTAAGAAAATCGTTACAAATTAAATTGTAATGCTACAGTAAAACATTTGGTATGGATACGTGCAAACATTGAACTACAAAGAAACAAATATTTTTCAATGTCTTGTTACCATAGCAACTGAAACAAGATCGCCAACCGTCCAAAAGTAAAAATTTAAGGAAACAGTTTCCAACACTCTTTTCTTGAGTTCTAAACATAAAAAAAGTTCAACATAAGAGTTCATTATTATAATTATAACCTTTATTCTGCATATGTGCAGATCTGTGCGTGACCATTTTAATGAATAGGCTGACTTTGCCATGTACAAAAATGGGACTTATTTACACACAGAATGCTGATCAAAATTATTATCCATGCAATCACATACACAATTAAGTGGTGTAAACCAGTGTTTCCCTAACTTTATTCCCCCACAAACCCCCTGTGGATGTCAGAGATCTCCACGAACCCCCAATTTGTTGAGACACAATCTGTGCCCAAATTATACTGTGAGTCCATAAATGTAATTTTGTAATGATAACAACAGATGGAATATAGCAGTAGCAGTTCCCAGCAGTTTCTTTAAAAAACAACTTTTGAACCACGACCATGGTCAGTGCCAGCAAAGTGTTTAAAATCAGATTTTATTTCAATAAAAAGTTCTAGTTTTGACTTTCAGTGAAACATCTCACAAACCCCCTGGGATGAACTCACGCACCCCTGGGGTGCATCATGTAATTTCCATACATTGTCATGTTTTGGACAGCTTGCAAACTTTGAGAACATAAACATTTTAACAGCCCAACATTTTCC
The DNA here is from genome assembly GCA_030265355.1 of Tritonia tetraquetra. Classification (NCBI taxonomy): domain Eukaryota; kingdom Metazoa; phylum Mollusca; class Gastropoda; order Nudibranchia; family Tritoniidae; genus Tritonia; species Tritonia tetraquetra. The sequence continues at coordinate 504 of JARBEQ010081926.1, read as the reverse complement.
TCTTTGTTATAGCCAGATAAAAAAGTAGATACACCAAATGATACAGAGAGATTGAATCAAATTTCTGGTTTTCCAGAATATACCAAAAATATTGGCTCATTGATAACTTCAATATCTTAAACACTTTCAACACTATCAACTTGAAATTGTATTACTTAGTTTAGTATAGCATTGTTTGTTGAGATTGTGAGTACAAAAATGATTTACTTTACTAGAGAATATGTAAATGCCTTGATTTGGTCAACCTGTTACAAAATGCCAATACAACTTACTTTCAGTTTCATCACCTGACTTCATCCTAGCCATATCTTCTTGTGAATCACAAGGAATCTCAGTACTAATTTCTTGTACAGGCTGGCTCATAGATGTCATCTTACAGATATAAGAAGAGAAAAGGAATTTTCTGTTCATTGTAATGCAAATATGAATAAACAAGGAAGGAATAATGTAACAGTGCCAGAAAAATAAGCCGAAGAGAAAGAAGAAAATTGACGTGTCGAAGTG
>JARBEQ010081815.1:0-14348 GCA_030265355.1 Tritonia tetraquetra | reverse complement strand
GTTTGGTATAGCCCTCAAAGTCATTAGACCACTCAAGCCTCTCCACCACAACAAGGTGTGCCATAAAGGAGAGGGTTATTGAAAGTAATAATAATATCACCTGCATTAGATTTGTTATATGCTGTTAGTGACACCTTTAAAAACTTGACGCTTTGTGTAATTCTTTAAAATTTCAGAACAAAACATCTATTACTAATCGTGAGAGGGACCTGAATAAGATTGAAGCCAATGTAGAAAAGATGAGAGAAGACAAACAGAAAGCAGAGCAGGATTATGAAGCTTCTAAGACACATTTTCAGGCTGTGAGTGCAGGTCTCTCTTCTAATGAGGATGGAGCAGCTGCAACTCTTAATGACCAACTCATAAGTGAGTCATAGGAGACGTTTTTAGTTTATTGCTTCAAGAGACTTTCTGTACTTTGATTAAAATATGTATATATTTGTATAATAAGTACAAAGAATTTAAATTAATTGTCATGATATTAGTTTGAGAAACTTGTGATATATTGTAATGAATGTATGTCATACGTTTACATCTGCCATCACATTTTGAAGTTTTGTTTCATATTTTTAGCTGCAAAGAGTGACATCAGCAAAGCAGCAACTGACACCCAGCAAGCTCAAATGAGGTTGGTACAGAAATGATGATTATGGTTTGTTTAAGACTGGCCACATTCACACAGGTGAATTTGAATTTTTCATGACTCTGGCAATGAGTATCATCATGGGCTTTTCAAAGACAGGGTAGTGACATGGACAAATTTTGAAATTTTTTGGAATGTCGTCAGTTTGTTAATGGATTTTACATTAATTAATTGTCACTGAAAAATATACCCTTGTAAAGTCGCATCCCTTAACTTAATATCTTGAACTTTGTAGCCCCCATGAAAGGAGGTTTCAATAGGAAATGATTTGTTACAAATTAAATACAAAGATCTAATTTGGTCCATTGTCTTCTTTCTTCATTTTTTTTCTATCATGATTATTATTCAATCTAAGATTGATTGCATCTGACACTTGACAATTTTAAGAAAGATATTGAATTTTTTGTAGCCTGAGCTCTCAATCCTGTTGTCCCACTCGCTGTTGATTTTGATTCTTGAGAGTTCAAGGGGTTTCATTGCCTTCAGCATTTGTTCTCTTATCCAGGGCTGCCATTCTTCCATGGATCCACAGATTTTCCGTGGATCCGTCCGTGGTTGCCATTAGAAATCTGCCGCGGACAGGTGAAGACAGGCTGATGTCAATGAATTGAGTGTCCAGAATCGCGCTATTTTCAAAAATAAAAATGAAAATCAGTCAGTCAAAGTAAACCCTGCGGCTGGATGTGTCGTTTCTCTGTCCCATGGTACAGAAACAGCGACAGTTTTTTATCTGTAATTTTTTATAGTTAATGCCGCACATTTGTGGGATCTCACTCTAGTAATATATATCATTTAGAAAAATCAATAATTCATATATATTATTTTTCACCTCTAGATTAAAACATGCTCAACAGGAGATCAAGTCCAAAGAAACTGAGCTGAAGAAAACAGATCAAGATTATCAGAAAAACCAATCTACTTACAAGTCTTTGAAATCTAATTTGACCAAATTGGAAGTATGACTTGTTATTTACATCTTTCATATATAAATTTATTGATTTCTTTTTTAGCTTTGTGTGTGCTAGTGTCTGAATTTATTCAAAGCGCCCAATATATTCTTTGCATCAAATTTTGTGTTACACCAAGGTTACGCTTGTGTCTCAAGTTTGTTTTTTAAGTATTAATTGTCATTACAATTTGGTACTATCTATTTATGATAGAATATCTCAGTGGAAAACTGTAGAATTAATGTATGTTTGGAAAGATTTTTAGAAGAACTGGCCATTTGCAAGTATTTACAAGATTGTGTAGAAGTAGTTTCAGGACTGTAGTATTTTGAGAAAGATTAGGGACCATGGTGTAATCACTCCAAATTTTTGTCACTTTTGCTTTCTTATCATGAAGAGACGGGTACTCCACAAGTCTCATAAACAATCCTATTTAATGCAGCAAATTGTATCTGCCTATGCATACATAAGATGTGTAACATATTTACACAAATTTTGATTTGGTCATCAGTTTGGTACCAAAAATTAAGGGACGTGTTCTATGTTCTATTATTTTTTTGTTTGTTTTTTCTTGTTATATTTCTATAGGCAAGAGTCTAAGCGTATGCAGGATATCATGTTAGCCTCTGTCTATACTTGTATATTTTACTTTTATTCAGGCTGACATGAAAAAGTTTGGTTATGAAGAGGGCACAGAAGAGCGTTTGGCAACTGAAAGAAGAACCCTGGACTTAGATACCAGGAAAAGCAAAGACAAGTTACATACACTGGAAGCAAGGTGTGTTTAGATAAATGCTAATTCAGAAAATGGTACACATGATGTTGCAATGTTTCTTTCTTTATCAATAACCTTTTTAGTACCTTTAGGTGTAAGGTTGCGGGCACACACCTATTACTTTGATTCGGGCAAGTATGAGAATACCCCGCTGTGACCTAGATAAATCATGAGACCACTGAAGCCTCTCCACCACATCGAGGTGGGTCACGAAGGAGAGGCTGTTGCAATGTAATGTTGAAAATTATAGATTTCTTTAGATTGCACAAATTTCATTATCACCTGGTTTATTCACAGATATCCTCATCTAAAATTTGACTACAAAGATCCAGAGAAAAATTTTGATAGAAGCAAAATTAGTGGACTTGTCTGTAAATTGTTCAGTGTAACTGACTCCAAATTTTCCTCCGCTTTGGAAGTTACAGCTGGAGGCAAGGTATCTACGGCTTTTTCTCTTTTTTTCAAAATTTAGAGGCAGTTATTGCCGTGTTGATTATAGTCAACTTAAACATGGAAAAGGTTATTTTATTTCAAGTAATTTTATAATATAAATTTTTTAAAAAGAAATACAATGGTAATTGATAGAATTAATATCGTTTAAAGCTCTTCCATGATATGTATTAATAGATTGATAGAAGTGCTGCAAAATATGGGTTGTGTCTGTTTTCAAACGAGTCAATTCTAGTTGTACTGCCTATGTCTTGTAGCCCTCACACTACATTCCCTTCTCACTTGCTTTGTGTTATAAGATTTCAGTATAAAAAGAATGGGTCTGGTTACAGCCCTTGATTGTAATATCACTGTTAGTAGCAATCATAACAGCATATATTTTTTTTGCAAAGAGATGCGTAGGGTCATTTTGAATTAATCGATTTCTTCTCTTTTTTCTTTTTTCCCCCCCATAGCTGTACAATGTGGTTGTTGATTCTGAGGTGACTGGTAAAAAACTACTCAAATATGGGGAGCTAAAGAGGAGAGTCACCATATTGCCTCTGAATAAAATGTCAGGACGGGTGATTGATCGTTCCACGATTAAAGCTGCTGAAGCATTGGTGGGTATTATATGGTTTTTAAACATTTATGTATTTAAGATCTTGTCCAAGAACAACATGGAGAAGAGAGACTGAGAGGGAGATGAAAATGGAAAGGAAGACTTGGAGGGAGCTGACCTCCTTAGCTCAAGACAGGAGAGAGTGGAAGGCCTTTGTTGATGGCCTGTGCTCCACAGGGAGCTGAGAGGCAAAGAAGATCTTGTCTGAGCAATCTCCTATTAATTGAATTGGTATAAAGACTGCCAAAATTGACATGTGAATGAACTCAAAAGTCATTACAATCAAACATGCACTTCCTTTCAATGACAATTTACATGTAAATAAATATTTATATACTGTTCGATAGACAGTCTTGTTTTGTTTTTGAATTCCAAAGAAAAAACAAAAGTGATATTTTTGGTTGTCCTGTGTCCTTGATTTTAAATGTGAATGTGATTGTTTTTTATGATTATCATGCAGGTTGGTAAGGACAAAGTGTGGTACGCCCTTGACCTTGTGAAGTATGACAAAATGTATCAACCCATCATGGAGTTTGTGTTCGGATCTGTTCTGGTGTGTGCTGATCTCAACACGGCTAGTAAAGTGGCGTATGATCCAAAGATTCAGAAGAAATGTGTCACCTTGGAAGGAGACTCAGTAGATCCTGCTGGAACAATGTCTGGAGGTCAGTTGACAGAAACATGTGGGGATATTCGGGCTTGACCTCTTGACCTCTTTCTCGTTCGCTTTTTTTTGGGGGGGGGGGGGGGGTGTGTATTTTCCGATTGGCTGGTGAAACCCAAGGCACGCTATTACTTTTCATTCCTTAGCCCAGGCTTCTGGTAGCTTTGAATGGTAAATCCCTTTAATAATCCTGAGAAGACAAATCTTGCTTAAGAGAAATTTTTAGCCTGGTCCCTAGGGGTTTATCTTAAATGGACTTCAGTGTATATTTTTTTTTATAGACAATGATCCCCCTAATTTCCGTGCTTAAAGTTGATTTCTGTATTGTGTCAACTTTTTATGATTGATATTCTTCCAGGTGGACGCACTCAGTCTGCTTCGATGATAGCCATCATTCAAGAAATGGCTGGTTTGGAAAATGAGCTGTCCACTAAATGTGGCAGACTTGAACAGCTGGAGCGTGAACTGAATGAAGTGAAAAAGGTTGCTGGAAAGTATGTTTTTGATCTTCTTGTTACCACTTGATATTGCCTAATTATCGTTTTCAGTAAGATCCTTTTTTTTTCTCGTTTCTGGCAGTTTTACTACCAGTCATTCTTAGGATAAACTATTTTGTTTTGCTTTCTCTCAACATTATGATATTTCAAAATCTCGTCTCTCGCTAACTGTGAAAGTGCATTGAGAAGTTGTAAATTTGCTATTTACTTTTCTATCTTATGTTGAGAAGAGTGTTTTATTAATTTTTAAAAACATATAATATGTTGATTTTTGTACTAGGCTTTACAGATAGTGTCCTTTAAATGTAAAAGTAAATGTGAGTTGGATTGTCCGTAGCAATTTTATAGAACTTTGATAAAAATTACCACCATGAATTATTTATGGAAATATTGATTGTTGTTGGAGCCAAAGTGAATGATGCACACAAAATGATTTCGTTCGAATGATAAAAACCATTCCAACTGGTCCTACCAATATTTATTTTTTAAAGTTTAAAACCCGCTGATTCATATATAGAGAACTGTCATTCTCAATTAAGTATCTCACATTGTTTTCATCATGCATAATTTTGTTGTCAGGTTCACAGATGCTAAACTTCAATATGACCTTAAAGCCCAGGAGGCTGAGCAGTTATTGGTCCGCTTAGAACAAAGCAGTCATCATCAGCAAATGGAAGAGGTCAATGCCCTCAAAGCTTCTGTTGGTGAGTCAGTCTTTGTTAGGTCTTCGTTTTGAAAATGTTTTATTATTTTGGTTCATACTGTCTAGTCACAGTGATAAAATAGGTGCTGCTGGAAGTGAGATAAATGAACAAGATGGGTAGGTACTGTATAAACTTAAGCTTATACATTACCTACCCATCTTGTCTAGTCACAGTGTTATAGTTACCTGTCACCATGGCTGTGTCCGTCCGTTGGCGCCCCACAACAGGCCGCCATCTGTCTCTGCTTTGATGTATTACTTCATGCAGTTACTTTCTTTTTGCCTCTACTTTGCCCTGCAACACAGTTGTCTGGTTTCTGTTTGCGTGACCAAGGTACTTGAGCCTCCTTTTGCTGATCTCAGGCAGCATAAGATGTTTTACATCAAGTTCCTTTAGGACACTTTCATTTGTTCCTTTGTCTGTCCATTTGACGCGTAGATGTCTTCTGTAAAGCCACATTTTTGCTGCATGATTCTGTTTTCATCTTTCTTTCTAGGGTTATAGTGTCTGTGTAAATTCATATCTTATTTTATTTTCAGAGGACCAACACCGCATTGTAAAGGAAGCTCAAGAAATTGAGAAGAAAGCACAACAGAAAGTGAAGGATTTGGAGTACAAGCTGAAAAATGCTGAAGCTCTGAGAGAAAAAGAACTTAAAGATGCAGACAAACTTGTGTCAACAAGCAAAAAGAAAATGGAAGAAATGGCAGCAAGGGCTAAAGGCCACTTACAGGTACACTGAATTAATGGAAGATTTAAGCTTTTATGAATTACATTAAGAAACAATGTGAGGTCTTTGATTAGTTTAGTTTATGTGCTGATAGATATATTGTAATTTATCTTCACTTAAAACCTTACCAATTTTATTTGATTATTATTTTATTCATGGAAATCAAATAATGCATTTATTCCCTGGTGGTAGGAAGACATTTGTGAAAATTTGATGGTTATAATTTATGAATCAGCCTGGTTGTTTGTGTGTATCTGTGTTAAAAAAAAATAATGATTACAGAATCTACTTGTAAAAATATGTATACAGAGTTGATGAAGAATTAGGGTTAGTGGAATCTCTTTGTTGGAAAAAGTATGAAAATTAGCATCACCTATATTGTTTTTTTTAATGGATGTAACTGTTTTTGTATAATGTCAGGTTGTTTGAGTTCGTGACTTTGTATTTATTAGATTCCATTTTCTCTGAGAATCTTGACACAATTTATTTGGAATAACAGGAAGTGGATACAATGAAACTTGAGATTGAGACGCTACAGAAGGAAATGCAAACATACACAGATCAGTTGAACCCTGTGGGGGAGTCTATAGCTGCCCTTGAAAATGGATTGAAAGATCTCAATGAGGAACTGGCTGTCTCTGAGGTAATCAAGTGTTTCTATTTCATTTGCAACTAGATTTTACTATAGATGTAATAGAGCATTTGCTTGTATTTTAAGAGATCTTTACGACTTTTGTGGATTTTTTTTTTTGTATGTGCATTGAAATGAAGAAAGTAACACAATGGATTGATGCAATTTGATACAGTAGCAAAGTGGGCTGAACACCTGCTTGTCTGAAATCCTTGGATCCATAGCATTTCCAGCTTTATGTTTGGCTGCGCATGATGTTTGAGGTTCCTGTGTCTCGTATGCCATTTGGAGTGGACCATGGGGCTGGCCGCTAAAACGCAATGATCCAACAAAGCGAGGGGGATAAGTGATCTGCTTCTGAAGCAGAACATTCTACTGATGATTATAAGACTACCTGACAAATAATCAACTACAATAGGGTTGTAAATTAATAATTTCATCTATAGAAATATTTATTTCATGAAAGATGCATCGCCCAGCAATGACAACAAAATCAATTGAACCATGTTTTTTAATCATTCTTGTACTTTGCTTTGTAGGCCAATGTAAAGAAGGCCCAGGAAATATTGAATAAGCAAAAAGAAACACTGAAGTCATACAATCAAGATATAGCCAAGCAAGATGAGGAAAAACGTAACCTGAACAAAGAAGCCAATCAGTGTGGTCTCAAAGTCCAGGAGCTGGAGCATCAGGCTGTCAAGGTCCAGAAAGATGCCAAAGATGTCAATAAATATGTGAGTGACCTTTGTTTGTAATTCATCCGCTCAGTCCCTTCTTCGGGCTATTGAAGTAAATGGGTAAAATATGAAACTTATTGACTACAGTACATCAGGGCTTATTTTTGTTCTGCCCATGGGGAAAACCTACTGTTCATAGCTGTCTACATCTCTAATTTAGAGGGGCATGCAATTGTAAGAAATTATGTTCAAAGGCATTTAACGACCGTTCTCACATGCAGACTGCCAACCCGTATGACTTGTGTATATGTACTAGATAAATAGTATTTAATTTTAATGCCATGAAACTTGTTTAAAAATGAACATTTTGCATATGACTTTACACAGAAAATACTAGTTTTTCCCTGAAAATACTAGTTTTGGGCTGATGGAATACTAGTTTTAGTCTTTGAGGGTCGGCAGGTCTGCACATGGTATAAAAAATTGTAGAATAAAATGGGGGAAACATTTTTCGCTCTCTGTGCTGGAATGTTTCAGGGAGAGAACATTTTGATTTTGAGAAAATAGTATGGTACTTGGTATTACATATTTTTGATGCTGATCAATCTTGTAATTAAGGGATCAAAGCTTTAGACATTATCTTACAGTTCTCTTTTGCTTTCCATGATGCTTGTATTAGTTGTATCTTATACTATTTTTTGTTTCATCCTTTATGGATGGGAGATTTTGAAATTCCTATTGGAATTTGCTTTTGGAATGATATCAAATCAATGTTATAATTTTTATCTCAGCATTGAGAGACAGAAATAGCAGTCAGATGATGAAAGGTAGATGGTTTTGCCTTGTAAAACTAAATGCGCTGGTCGTAAATTTTGAAAATATTATTATTGCGAGATAAGATTTGCTGTAACTGGGATTTTACAAATAAGTATAAATGAGAATCAACACATGTTTTACTGTTTGATTTCTATTTTAGGTGGAAGGTCTTCTGGAACAGTATGACTGGATAGTAGATGAACGCAAGTTCTTTGGCCAACCAAATACAATCTATGATTTCAATACGCAAGACCCCAAAGAAGCAGAGAGAAAGATACAGAAGTTATCAGAAACTAAAAACAAGCTGTCTAAAAATGTAAATGTCAGAGCCATGAATCTGCTGGGTTCAGCAGAGGAGCAGGTATGTATATTAACCACTGAAGATCATATGATTCAGTGTTTTGGAGAGGATACAACAATGGAGAGAGATTGTAATATTTTATGAACGATGACATTTTGTTTTAAAATTGTGTTATTCTTCTACCGTAGACATTAAAAAACTGCTTATCAACTTGTGAATATTGAATACAACTGAATAATTGAAAATGTGTCTGTTATAGTGCAGTTATCTTTTAATTTCATTTTTAAAAGTGTCGGTCATATATATTCTATTTGTACCTTTTTTCCCCACCACTTAGTTGTGCTCTTTTTTTCTCCTGATGATCAAGATTCCTGTTGATGCCAAAATATAGTTAAAAATGGTGTTGCAAAATGACATGCTTTATTTATAAACCCCTCAATTTCTATTAAAATAAAAAGGTTTGTTTGATATGGCATATGAGTACATTTTGAATCTAATGATTGTATCCACAGTATAATGATCTTATGAAGAAAAGAAGAGTTGTCTTAAATGACAAAGCTAAGATTGCTTCTGTCATTGAAGAATTAGACAAAAAGAAGAAAGCTGCTCTTATGAAGGCATGGGAACAAGTTAATAAGGTAAGCTGAAACCTATTAATTATATTAGAAACTTGAGTAATTCATTTGAACTTGAGTAGATTGAAGTTTAAAAATGTCTTTGGACACACCATGTTAAATTTCAATTGTTTACCCTTAAACAAACTCTTGTGTATCAGTCATCCTTTGTTGGTCACTAACCTAGAAATGCTTTTTACTGAGAATACATAGCAAGCAGGGAATCCAACTTTTTGTGTAATCAGTCTGATTTTGGAAGTCACTTTTTAACTTGGACAGCCACCAAGTGGCCCCTTTGTTAGGATTTTCACAAAATCGTGGGATTTTTAATGTCCCTTATGCAAAGCCTCCTCGTCCTGTTTTTTAGTGGCCAGATGGTCTGTCCAATGATTGTCAATAATAAGATACACGACTCAAGCAAGGGAATGATGTTTTCATTTGTGTGCTGTTTGATTCCTGCCCAGTGTTTGAACCTACCAGTTTTTATCAATTGCTGAGGGGGTACCCACAAGGGCTACAGCAATTTGTTTATTGGCCTGTCTTTGATTAATACTGCTCAGTGTATTGTTCATGGTGCCAGTAAAGAGTTGTGGACACAGTGGGCTGATCACCTGCTTGTCTTTAATTCTTTGATCAATAGAATTTCTGGCTCTGTGTTCAGTCATATTTGGGCTCTGTGTTCAGTCATATTTGATGGTCAGGGTGCCTGCATTTATGGCGTATATCTTGTGTGCCTTTCATGGCGGAACATAGGGCTGGCCCTAACACAGCTCTGGAGTATTAATAGGGTTCAGTCAAACAACAAAGCTGTTTGATTCAAAATACTTTGCTATTGCTTTCTGTCGAAATCTGAAATTTCCAAAACTGTCACGAGTAGAACTCAAGCACCTTTTATTGAAAAAAACTACATCAATCTAAGGGAACAACTCATTTTTTCCTCACTTATTATATAGTGAAATATGCTCAGTTGTTTATCTTATTTATTTATCATCTTTGGTCTGTTGGCACTTTTTTCTATTGAATAATCATTTAAAATTTGTACAATGGTTTTTCCTCTTTCTCTGTATAATGTCCTGTAATGTTTGGAGGGGGTGGCAGGCCTGCCAAGGTGTAGACAGTGGACCTTTTTTCATTCCATCTGATAAGGCTAGTGTACCGATTTCCCTACATGAAGAGTATGATGACATTTCTTTATCACTGGAGCTACTGTCTCTGGTTAGATGGTCAGACATTCATTTCATCATCTTAGCTGTTTGTCACCACACTAGTTGATTAAAATGTCACTGAACTATTGTGTGTATTATTTTCCCAGGACTTTGGATCAATATTTTCCACACTTTTACCTGGGACTCAGGCCAAATTGTCTCCCCCTGAAGGTCAGACCGTACTAGATGGCCTGGAGGTGAAGGTCGGATTTGGGGCTGTGTGGAAGGATTCCTTGGGAGAGCTGAGTGGGGGTCAACGGTGAGTGCTTAGTGATGCAGGCTTGCCAGCATCATGATTTATCTTGAATTGGTGTTCCTTTTTTTTCTCTTCTTCACATGGTTCCCGCTCAGCCCTTAAATTCCAGGGATCCCGTGAAAAGCCCTGGAATTTGATGAAATATAACGCCGCCGGTGAAAAGCCCTGGAATTTGTATTGTGCCCTGGAATTTTATCCTATAGGCTGATAGTTGAAAAACTATTTCAAGCTTTAAGGGCACGCATACTTTTATGGTCAGGGGATGGCGCGAAATCAAAGGAACAGTCACCTGGGGGTGGGCGCAGTGATAATAAAATAAATACAGACACACCTCCAACCACGACAGTAAGGCTACTTGAGTCTAATATTATGTCATGGCCTGTGATCGGGACAGTGTGTGTGGTTGGTTGTCTTTGATATGTCATCAGGCATCATGGTGGGATCTCACTTTGATTTGCAAGTGTTCTTACAGATCTCTGTTTTAAGTGTTATGTGTCTGCTAAAAAAAATTCTAAAAGTTTGAAGTTTAACGCCCTTTTTAACACACAAAGGTCATATCAAAGGCGGTTCAACAGAACTTAAGAAGATTCCACGTGAATCTCCAGGGCAGAGCCTTGAAAACTCTGAAAGGTCCAGAGAAAAAATTCTGCACCAGGTGGGACTTGAACCGTTTTCAAAGTCTAGTGGCTTGACCACTGAGCCAGGGACGCCCCTATATATTGGCAGTGAGCGGAGGAAGAGTATCAACCCGAAATGTTCTTCCTCATTGTCATTGGCTGGGCAATTGTAAGCAGCAGGTTAAGACAAGAGATCTAGCCTGAAACATCCTCCCAACTCAATCAGTCTGACACTTAATTTCATCAATATACTGGGTGAGGACAAAAACCCTTCTCGATTTCAAGAGACGTTTTACAATCAAATCTTATTGAAATATTATTCCACATTTTTGGATGATATAAAGTTATATGGGGTATCGGTTGGTATCACACCAGTTACTCATAAAACATTGCGGTAGTGATCTAGCTCAGTCCAGACTCTGTGGTCGGTTGTACAGATGTATCCTCTCCTAATGAAATTATTGTATCACTTTATAATGAAGGTGTTAGTGTCTGAAAGTATGCTGCACAGTCACAACACTTATTTTAAAATATATTTTTTAAAGCAAATTCCAACATATCTGCTATGTAGCTTTGGGGCGGGTATAATTAAAAATGACACTTTTTGAGCGGTGCGCACTGCCATGTGACTCAAGCGGTGTGCCCTGGTGCTGGTTCTAGTGGTGCACAGATATTTATTTTGCCGGGATTAAAAATACCTTACACCGAAAGTTTATTGATAAAGAAAGAAAGGATTAGAAATTTCAATTTTAACAGTTAATATACCTGATGAAATCTAGTAAACATTCCATTAAGTTTTGATATTATAACTTCTTGAAATCGAGGATGGTTTTTGTGCTCACCTTGTTATATTTTAGAGTTTCATTTGATTACAATTTAGAATGTATTTCTATACTTTTCATCAACATTGTTGGATGCTCTTTAAAGTTTTTGCTATCCTTGGTGATTTTCTAAGACATGAATGACTTGTTGAATATATTTTTCTTTTCTTGGCTCGTCATTCTTGTAGGTCGCTGGTGGCCCTGTCTCTAATCCTGGCCATGTTGCTGTTTAAACCAGCCCCCATTTATATTCTGGATGAAGTAGATGCAGCCCTAGATCTCTCTCACACTCAGAATATCGGACAGATGATCAAGTCCCATTTCAAAAACTCACAGGTAGGGTAGACACTGGTAAACCAAAAATCAGGTTGGAAGTTTGGTTTGATTTGTTTTTGTGTGTATATGTGTGTTGTTTTTTTTCAATAAGTTTTAGGTACCTTGACATTGACAGTTACTGAAGAATGATATTTTACTTCATAATAAACGAAAAGACTGAAGTGAAATAAAATATCATTCTTCCGTAATTGTCAAAGTATTTATTCCTTTGTACCCAATTGTTCCTTCCCTTTAGTTTTGTTTTGTTGTCCATAGCGCATATTAGTGGCGTTGTGCCCATTGCCAACTTCGCTGAACAGCACGGGAAAAATGTTGGATTAGGTAGATCAACACACTGTACCCAAAGCTTAAATGGCAATATGAATGTCACATTTTTGGCGATGCTCAGCTTTTGGCCAGAACAATATTAAGTCTTGCCTTGGTGGTAAACCCCTCATCTGTAAATACACCAGCATATTTTGTCTCATAAAGCAATTTTACCTTGGTCAATAGTGTAAAATGTATATTCTTTTTCTTCACAGTTTATTGTTGTCTCCCTCAAAGACGGCATGTTCAGCAATGCCAATGTCCTTTACCGCACAAAATTTGTTGATGGGGTTTCCACGGTGACCAGACATGTTCAATCCCAGAAAGCGTTGCATTCATCCTCATCATCGGACAAGGAGAACGAGGGTGTCAGTGGCCAGAGAAAGAAGCAAAAGAAAGTTTGAGCTGGCTGTGTACACCTGATAATTTGTAATATTGTACATTTCATTTTGTTACATAGATCACTTGATTCATTTTGTTTTCACACTCCCAACCTCACCATCTCCCTTTCCTCTGCACTATATGTACTCTATATTCTATTTCCATCTCTTTCTGTTTCTGTACCATATCTTCCTTTCATATGTTCATTTTTCACTTCTTTTTACAATATTTTAAAGAATTTCATGAACGCATTTTTATTTGTTTTTATTTTGTAGTGATTTTAATGCAAGACATGAGACAATGTGTCCAATTTTTATCAATTATATGTAAACTAAATAAATATGTGTCATCTACATATATATGTCAACTACAAAAGTCTTGGGATGGTTTTCTTACTCCTCTTAGAAGGTATAGTGAATTATCGCTGTCGGATTCTAAATGTACAAGTTACATTTTTCATGTTCTTCTGCTTGTGATGTAAATGTATGTTTAGACCGTTAAAATTTGAGGTGAGAAAAAAAATGTACGGTTAGACTATGACAGAAAAATAAGCATTTTGACTGGCTGGCACATTTCCCATTGAAAAGAGGATGACAACATGTTTTTGGTTGAAGAGTTAAAAGTGAAGAGAAGTTGCAAAATTGTACTTTTATAATCCGACAGCGAGGATAAGTATATGAAGCACAACATATTGTCCCTGTAGCATTAGAATTATATCTACTTATCTCTCAGGTTGTTTGAAGACACAAAATACTAATTGATACACAGGTCATCAGAAATATACTTTGAAATGAATTCTTTCAAAGAAGGCTTTTCGTTGGTTCAATTTGACTCGAGATATTTATAGATGATAGGTCCATTGCATGCACATTCTTTTTACAGCCTAGACTGTATTTCCCAATGTTGAGAGAGGCAGATAGAATTCTGCAGTGATGATATGGGTTTTCATGATTATGATTTTTACTTCCAAACATCTCTGCTTTGAATAGTATATTGGTGATTGATATATATCATGATCAATAATGTCTGAATATTGAATGAGATGAAACTGTGGCTGGACCTGGAGTTGTTCCTAAGGTGGTCTGCAATGATAGAAGAGTTGGAAATAGAGTTTCAGGGGTTGTGAAATTCAATTGGGATTACACATATGTGAGAATTGTGCGACAACAGCTTAAATTGAGGGAATATTTTTTAATAATAGTAACAAATGATACAATGGGAAAAAAAAGAATAGAAGATGCTATTCTAGGATTCAACGTTTTAATGATTTTCCAATATCATTATCAATGTCCTCTCCTTTTTGTGACCGACCTTGCTGCAGTGGAGAGGCTTGAGTGGTCTAATGACTTTGAGGGCTATACCAAACAGGTACAACC
>JARBEQ010081593.1:0-14351 GCA_030265355.1 Tritonia tetraquetra | reverse complement strand
TCTCACTTTCGGACCTTATATCATCCCCTAAAGACTAAACGTGTGACGGAACCGTGGAGTAAATATAATAACATATATTACCCCTCGGCTCCCGTTACATGCGTCTTAGAGTAAGCAACAGCAAAACCACACATTTCAGTTGTTCCAAAATGGTTCTTCCATTTTATGAAAAAAAGAATATTAATTTAAAACCCGGTATCGCCCTTGTAATTAGTACCACAGAAGTTATGAATTTCGAGGGCATCAGAGATAACCCTGCGCTTTCCAAAAATGGTCATATACTGCCTAGGCCCGTCCACATTCTTGTGTCCGCAAACCTCCTCCATTTTTTCAAGCTACTGACAAACTTCTCATTTTGATTTTGTTCTAGACTAATTTTTTTTTCATTATCTACTTTAGTCTTCTATTTTCCTCTTCATCTTTCTAAGAAAAAAAAAGCTCCAGGCGGGACTTGAACCCCAGTCCTCCAGTGGCTAGGGACGCCCCCTTTCACATCTTTTCCAACCCTTCTAGTTGGAATGCGTGAACAGTGTTTTGTTCTAGACAGCATTGTTTACCTTAGACCTCCTTTGTTTTAATTCAAATATTTTTTCTTGATAGACCTTCTATGTATTTCTACATACTAGTGTTTGCTTTTTGTTTGTGTTGTTGTTGTCTTTAGCTGAATAAGGGTGATACCAAGGGGCGCCCGTAGCTCAGTGGTCATGCCACTCGACTCCGGAGGACCGGGTTCGAGTCCCGCCTAGGGGGGAATTTGTCTGGACCTTTCAGAATTTTCATGGCTCTGCCCTGGAGATTCACGTGGAATCTTCTCATGTTCCATTGAACCGCCTTTGATATAACCTGTATGAGTTAAACAAGGGCTTTAGACATCAAACTTTAGAGCTTTTTAAGGGTGATACCCGAAGCGTTCTGTGTCTTTGTATATTTTCTTTTATTGGAAGTTATTTCCTTTTGTCTACACTGTAGTTGAGTATACCGAAATAACTGGGTGTGTCCCTCGACTGTCCCCTCCGCCTAGTGCGGGTTTTGTTTTCGTCCTTTCAGAGTTTTCATGGCTCTGCCCTGGAGATTCACACGGAACCTTCTCTAGTTCTCTAGAATCGTCTTTAACGAGACCTTTGTGTTTTGAAAAGAGCGTAAAGCTTCAAACTTTCGCATTCTCTTATACCAAAATGAGCATAAGATAAGATCATGTGGTTCATTTTAATACATTTCGAACTACGTGTAGGGTCACATAAATTTCGAAGCATCACGAAAACTTTCATTCTTTCTTATCCAGTTCTCTGTTACCATTACAGTGTAGGGCCAGCACTATGAGGTTGGATTTCTCTGGATCAAAATATTAACCAAGCAGGTGATCAACCCACTGTGACCATTGTGGTAGGAATTAATTTTGCCCGGAGAGCAGCCTTGCGGCCTACTCTTATCGGTTTTTAACTGCCAAGGTTCTTTAACGTGCACACGGGACCTCCGAGCTTATCGTCCGTCTCCGATGGGACTAGGTTCTTGATTCCACCTACCTGAATAGGATCATAGGCTAATAGGTTTTCACCGAGTTTCAAGGAGCAAAATACCCGACAGTGTCGCTGCTGGGAATCGAACCCGGGAGCTTTCGCTTCAGAGGTGAGAACCCTACCTCTACGCCACTGGGACATCATCCCGAAACCTTTGCCATTAAAATGTCTCTTGTTAGTCATCAATGTTGTCAAACTATCGTATCTTTCCTTATCATTACGAACAACCTCTCCCAATTCTTTTCCACTGCGGGTGCACAAGTATCTTAGAACTTTGTCAAGTTAAGATAGTTTGCCAACTGGGTGTCCAGTGTCAAACAAGCAAGGTGTATCAGGTGCCAAGGTATCGTAAGTCTGAGTTAAGATAGTTTAGCACCCGGTATCACACTTCTTACACTGTTAAGATTTCATGGAACTTGATCATAACTTTCTTGAAAATTGTCGCACCGCCCTGCCAATTTGACACAAGATGCGGCTGGGGATTGAGTACCTTTCTTTCTTTCTTATCTAGTTCCCTGTTACCATTACAGAGTAGGGCCCGCTCTATGAGAAGATTTACTCTGGATCAAGATATTAGGCCAAGCAGGTGATCAGCCCACTGGGAGGATTGTATACCACGCGACTTAATATCTCCATTTTACCAAGTCGAGTTACGATAGTTGTGCACCCGATGAGCGACTTAAATTCTGTTGTAAATCAATAACGCTAGTCTAGAATCATTGATGATTATTTTTCAAATGTACTTTTCTTGTTGTGCCAATGATATTATGTTTCCAATTGGCCTTATTTGTTATATAATATGTTGCTGAGGTTTCGACGGAAGGCGCTATATCAATATTCGTTATCATTTAAGGGCCAGCGCCTGTTTACAGTGTCTGTCTTTGTTTTCGTTTCTGATTGATGGTATGTTGAGCAGAAATCTTTCTTTCTTTCTTTCTTTATCATTTCCTGGTTAATCTTTTGGTGTCAGTGGGAGCAGAAATATGTGTACTAAAAACGGTTCTCACCAAAGTCATAATTTCTTGGGTTTGCAGTGTTTATAGTAACAGACTTGTGAACAACACAAGAACGCAAGTCAGTGAACGGACGTTGGCAAGATGGGCGAACGAAGTACTAGCCGTAGATCTATTTTGTAAACTTAAAACGTGCGAGTTACAGATCAGTCACTTTTGCATTTGCAACGTGGAAAACAAAACCCCCCCCCCCCCCCCCCCAACCCAGAAACAACAACAACAAACCCCCATCCCAATACAAACAAGCAAAACATTCGAAAACAAAAACGAATAAAACAAACAATAAAAACAAAAAAAAAACCTCCAAAACCCCAACAAAATAACATTCCCACAACAAAACATAAAAAGTAGAAGAAGAGGAGCAGAGTAAGACGAAGGAGGAGTAGAGGAGAAGGAGGAAGAAGAATAAGAAGAGAAAGAAGAAAGAAGAAGAAAAGGAAGAGGAAGAAAAAGAGGAAGAGGAAGAGGAAGAAGAGGAAGAAGAAAACTGATGATGATGATGATGAGAAGAAGAAGAAGAAGAAGAAGAAGAAGAAGAAGAAGAAGAAGAAGAAGAGAAAGACGCCCAAACTGTCTTACAAATTGATTCTTCTGCTGAGACTTCTAAATTATCTTATCTCTAAAGTCGATTTATTCCTCAACTTCAAGCTTTATGGCTATCTTCAACAACAAATTAAATGTATTGTTGATATATCATAATAGGAAAATCTTGTTTTCTACCGTTTTTAGTTTTTTTGGTCATATATTAGCCTTCACTTTAGGCACCATACAAAATGAACAGAAATGAATGAAATACGAATACTCAATCGAGGTCATCTCCCTTTATGGTCAGGGTTTTGTAGTACACAACAACAATGGAAAGTGGGAAAATGGCGAAGGACCTCAGTTGATAAAGGCTGGAGGCAAACAAACGATTTTTACAGTAAGTTTCAACCTGTCCTTGAAATGTTATGTCCTTTATTTATAAAGTTTTCTTCAGTAGAACACATTCTTCAATGAGAGATTGTCTGATTATAGTGACAGACGTAACCGTTTTTTCTGATCTCAAGTTCTAAAATTGAATGGAGAGTTTCTATCGAATTGGGATGGGCACACTCGTCTTTCTTCAGTCTGTCTATAGTTGATCCGTCTGTTTAGACTTTGTTTATGTCTAGCCAGGTAGGTCTAAGCTAGAATAGAAAGAAAGTAGTCTATGACTTAGACTTTGCTATAGACGTGTGCAAAATGTGTCAGTGTTATCATCTTCTGACTTCTGTTGTTTACATTTTTACTGCACTGACTGACACCATAAAACAGATAGACTAGGGTCTAGAAGTAGACTAAGATTTCATGAATCATAGGATGATTTACAACTTTGCAGCATCTCATGCAACCATACGTGGAGCAGACAAATAAGATAGATTTAAGATTATACCAAATTTTCACTCTACTTTTGGCTTGCAAGACTAAGACTAAGAAGAACAAAATTAGTAGAATAGAGACCTCCTATAGATTTAGTCTAGACCCTAGACGTCTAGTATCTAGATAGCTATCTAATCTCTTTACAGAGTCAGTTTCATGTCCCATGTGCACACATTTCTGCTTATATCTTTACTACAACTGTTAAATGGATTTCAACGGAAATATGGATGAGAACTTGGATAATCAGCGACATGATAAAGTAGAATTTTTATTTGCGGAGCACAATATTACTCTTAATGAGTTTGTTTCTCTTTGCGTTTATAATAAAAAACAATAACCAAAGGCATTGGTCTGAGTTAACTTTGACTTTTAGGGGTGTTACATCAACAATGATTCATGTTTTAGTTTGGATCATTGCAGCCTTAGGCCGCCTAACCCGTAGTGCCCCATGGAAAAAGTGCGGCTTTGCATTAAACACTATTATTTCACTACTGGGCTTCCAGACACCGGATGCAAAGGCACAGTGTGTTGATAAACATTGCATTTCACTAAAAACATGCATGCTTGTGAAAGGTAGCTAAGGCTGTTGACAGAGGCCGGTGAACAGTCTCTGCAAAACGTGTTACGCAAGGAAAACATGATCTTAGTATTCATACTTCATTGTCTCCCAATGACACACTTGTTTGCGTAGAGAAAAATTATTTGCTACCATAAAACGCTTAAGTTAATTCAGACCAAAGCCTTTGTTTTTTAACGCAAAGAAGCAAATTCTTTAATTAATATAATATGATATTGTGCTTCGCGAAAAACATTCTAATGATAATCCAGCCAAATGTTCATAAATGTTAATTTCCGTTGAAATCTATCAGACAGTTGTAAAGATCGGCAGAAATGCTTGCACCTGGGATGTGAAACGGATTGTATAGATGAAGATGAATAGGTAGCTCACATCATCTGTTTCTGTTTGATGTTGATGGTGACGTCTAGATAGACTGTCTAGCAGGTTAACCCTTATTATATAATGTAAATATCAGTTTGGTCCCATAATATACGCTCCACTTGACCAGACTTAACACCTTTGCTCACAACGGGTCTGGTATGTTTGCATACATGCATCAGAATTTTCTCCTAAATAGCGTCTAGTGGATTATAAGAATCAACCAATGAAATGTGCATTTTATTTCATGTCATATATATATTGACATGATCATTTATAAAGAAAAATCAAAAGAAAGAAGGAATGGCAACGTGTGTAAAGAGTATGAACAAGGTGGGGTAGGTAATGTATGAACTTCCAAAAGGGACAGAGCACAGGGACGTAGAACGTTTCGGGCCACAACGCCCTTCTTTCAGCTAACAGACAAAAACACAGAACACATAACACGAAAATAGGTGTAGGAATCTCCAACAATTCGATTAAGACTTATTGTCTGGCCACTCAGTAACCGAATGAGGTTACAGGGTGTTTTTGCCCGAAACGTTCTACGTCCCTGTGCTCTGTCCCTTTTGGAAGTTCATACATTACTTACCCCACCTTGTTCATTTATTTTACTTCCAGCAGCACTTATTTCATTGTAAAGAGTATGCACCAGTCAGTCATAATGTTCATCAAATTTGTTATCAGAAGACCTTAAGTTGTTTGGAAGCAAAAAACACACAAAAACCCTTTTGAAATGTTTGCTTGAAATTAGGTTGAGATGTTAAAAAGATAATCACTGTCTCAGGCAGGTCTCCACTCTAAAACTAAAAAGTTACAAGGCAACTAACGCTCCTTTTCAACATCAAAGGCCTTTCAACAGAACCAGTAGATTCCATGTGAATCTCCATGTCATAGTCATAGCCTTGAAAACTTTCAGAGAAAAAAAATCCTGCACAAGAAAGAATATAGGGGTGCATTATTCTATCATAGTTACAGTTTGTTGTTTTGTTTGATCAAATCTCATAATTAATTAATACAGTAGAGAGCAGTGCTGGGGCCAACCCCATTTTCAGCCATAAAAGGCAGACAAGATACCAGACATGAATGCAGGCACCCTAACCACCAAGCATGGCTGAAATTACTGTGGATCAAATAATTTTAGACAAGCAGGTGATCAGCCCACTGTGTCCACAACTCTTTATTGACGCCAATACACTGAGCAGTATTAATCATAAAAGCAAGGCCAATAAATATATTGATGTAGCCCTTGTGGTCACCCCTCAGCTATACAATGGGACATTAGAGTGTTCATGAAAGCATCAGAGGGCTGATTGTTTCCTTTTTTATCTTTAACGTTCTTGAGAGTCTGTTGCTCTTTTAATGATTAGGTAGTTGGTGAATGCCTTGAAAAAATAGCTCCAAACTTTAGTCTCAATGTTGGGACTTTGTTTTGAAGAGGAAATAGAAAGGTGTTTGTTCTTGTTCTATCTTTTAACTTCAGTTTGAATATATCATTTTCTTCATTTAAATTTTACACAAGGTTGACCTTACCTAAATCACCAATGAACAAATTATAATCTTTATCTTTTATTTTTGTTTTGCAGTAATGCTGATGTCAATGATCACTTGATACGGAAAATGTATTGTATCAGAGATTCTCTGTTAGTAAAGCAGAGAACAGGATAAATCATGACGAGATGATACAACAAAGAAAGGAATAGTGAACGAACATCATGGAGGGCAGCATAAAAAAAGAACCTGCTGGGCCCTCAGGTAGTAGAAACGATGACGGAAATGCTGCTCCTTATCTGAAGAGGTCTCGGAGAGCCAAGAAGGTTGTGGATGTGGCACATTCTGGAGGTAGTAATGATGAAGGGAGCGGTGAAACCTATAAAAAAGCTGGTAAAAGATCTCTGAAGGTAAACACAGTAAGTAGAAGAGTTCTTGTTACCATATCCTCTTTTTGTCTCGGTGCTCTGTTAACACGGTTCGCTCTCTTCATGTGGAATAAGGGTACATAGAAAAGTTCTTCCCTATTGAGATGATATCAGATTTTTAAAAAAGAATGGGGTTTTAATGGATAAGAATCCAGGAAATTGGATTTTGAATTTTTTGAAAAAGTGACTTTGCGAACACATTCTTCAATTTTGACTCTCCTCTGGTAGTGGTGAAACACTTTCTTATGGATGGGGGGGTCCATGATTTGAATCCCCGACAGGTCAAATGGCTTTTTGTGGGCTCCAAATCGTATCGGAGATGGACTATTACCAAGAGGTCCTGCCACTGTGTCAAAAGCAGTGTAAACAGAAACTTTATTAAACAACAAGAAATCTCAATTACCAGCTGGTTATTTGACCACACATGAAATCAATTATGATTACACCTTCACAATTGCATTATTGATAACAAATGATTTGTCATCCTAGCTAACTTTTTAAAACAGTCTTGCACAGAAAGTTAAAAAGGACGATTAGAAAAGACCCAGATTGTTAATGCTTATGTGTATTATCTTTCTTTCTTATCCAAATCCCTTTTACCATTATAGTGTAGGGCCAGCACTATGAAGCTGGAATTCTCTGGATCATGATATTAAGCCAAGCAGGTGATCAACCCACTGTGATATGTGTATTATATGGTATCATATTGCTAGATGAATAATTCACATTATATTACCATTGCCGTATTTGATGTATAGATTTTTTAAAAGAAAAAAGATGTGAAGGGGCCGAATTGTTAAGAATTATGACAGGAGTTGTGGGATTGAATCCTACATTCACCTGTCCAAATTTACTCAAAACTGGACAGCATTGAACGATGATAGCTTTACGTATTGTGAAAAGGAAATGACAGACTGACTGTGTTGTATTCTCTTTATTTATTTTTCAGTCAAAAAATGCTGACAGTGGCGTGAGGAAAAGTCAAAGAACGAGGAAATTATCCTACAAAGCACAATCCAGCACTTTCTTGGGTGAAGATGTTAAAGAGGAAGAAGAGGAGAAACCGCAAAAAACAGGTTTTTTGTTTTTTTGTTTTTTCTTTTCCTTTTCCTTTTTTTTACCTTTTTTTATTCTTGGTCATCATTATCACCATCATCATCTGCTTCTTCCTCTCCTCTATTTCTAATATTATGTTTTATTCTTTTGCTTTTGACTTTCTCTGTTGCCCCTTTCAGCAACCTGATTTAAAAAAAGAGGTTTCTGTAACTGTGCTCGTGTTTTTCTTTCCATTTCTTTTCTGAAATTTTATTCCTTTTTTGTATCATCTCGATTTGTGCAGGTTGCAGTTCTATTGTGTGCAGTATTTGTGGTAATTCATTCTCAAGGGGAAAAGGAGGAATTGAGGACAGTCAAGTAGATGGCCTTAACTCATTGCCGTTTTCAATTTTGACAGAGAGTGAAAGGAGATCTTTGTGTTCAAAATGTGGTAAGTATGCACTAGTAAAAAAAAGCATGTCCTTAACACTTAAAGCACCAAGGCCTTTAGCCTAAAACTGCCGTCAAATGCCAACCAATTTTGGGCGCTAGGCATCGAACCGACAATGAAGACTACAAAAATTCTAAGATTACATTTCTCCACTAGAAGTGATTAAGCTTTCACAAAACATTCTAAGATGCATGTTCTGCAATAGATTTGCTGAATGAATAAGAAATAATGATTGAAAAAAAATCAGCTTGACCGGCTCATCAATAGCGCCCACCAACATTTCAAGGGGAGGAAAGAAAGGCTAGCTATCGATAATACATCCTGATACAGATTAACACAATTCCACCAAACGTAAAAATCCACCAACAGAACGCAAATAAAAGATTAATTATCAAATTCTTGTCAAACATGATAACCCTGCGAAAGTGAAAACAATTTATCGTCGATCGAACCCTGAAAAAAAGGTGCTTAAAATGGCTCAAAAGTGGTCGAATCGGAGTGAAAACATGATTAAATTACTGTTTGTGGGTAACAGGAAGCTATCATTCAAGAACCCCGGATGAAAGGGGAAGTACTGTGAATATTTTTGTCATCACAATCGGCCTGGCGCATCAAAGCTCCTTTGGCTTTACACAAAAGTTGCCATCCGGCACATCGATGCGCCGTTGGTGCATTAAGTGTCAAGACTAGTGAGGCTTAAGGGCCTGGTGCACAACCCGGTTTCAGTCTAGCATGAAGCAAACAATTGACATTTTTCTGGATTAGAGGTTTGTACATTGCAAGTTACTTTCCCAATCCTCCTTTGAGACATTGTTGCCCACCCATTTCTACATTGTATCATTTTCTTTCCCAGCTGTGAATGTTGAGAAGCAGACAAGTTTTCCCAAAGGTCCAACCTTACAGGAGAGGGCGGTGTTTGAGGAAGAAGGGAAGACGTTTGCCCAGGGATTGGTCAAGATGTTGGGGGATATTCAAGGTAAGTCACCGTGGATTACCTAACTTTGAATTGGCGGCCCACCATCAGCTGCAAGAAATTTTGATAATTTTAAATTTAATGTCTTGAAACTTTAACGATAATATAGTTTATGTCTCGTGATGACAGTTAAATTTCATTTATAGTTGTCAAAATTTTGTTGATGATTCTATGTGATTGATGTGCCTTTGTTTATTGTTTATTGATGCAACAGGTGTAATTTCCTTCATGGATTAACCTTAACCTACACATGCTATTTACTTGTCTTAATCGCCACTCGTGGATGTTTTTTACCCAATGACTTTTGAAGAGTGAATAACCCGTATTGGACTTTCAAAATACTCCTATTTTGACCCATGCGACCCCTATTTTGACTCATGTGACCCCTATTTTGACCCATGTGACCCCGATTTTTTAAATGTTCCAGTAGTAGGCTCTTTGAACAGATGAAAGACCATACATTTTTAATTTTTGGCCTCTGCTTATGTCGGTGGGTAAAAAAACACCTGCAAGTGGCTACGCAAAAAAAGAATTTTACTGGGAATTTGCAAAAAAAATCATATAAAATGATAATTGATAAAAAATGAACAAACAATTCCATTGAGTCGAATTATCTCAAATGTAAATTGTTCTTTACTCTTTGTCATGTTTAAAACAAAAATTTTCTCTTATATCCAGCTTCCAACTTGTACTGCTGTTCCTTCTACCAAGCCAACCGATGTGGTTGTATTCAGAGCTATGTGTCAGGAAAGCTTTTAAAGAAGAGGAAAAAGTACAAAGCTGAGAATTTTTTGCAGGTATGTACACACTTGATCCATTCATTTTTGGAAAGAAAAGATGGAGGAAAAATGTTGATAAGAGCTTTTTTTTGTTTAATCGGGAGATTTATTTTGGTTTAAGTTGGTGCCACGTAAAATAATACACCACTACTACTCGGTTCATAAAGTTCCCGTAATGTGTCTAGTATGTAAAAAAAGGCCCAGGTGGCACATAATGAGCACACCATTTACGTCATCAAAAACATCTTATTAAACGTCTTGTCAACATTTCAAAGCATGTTCAACAGTATCTAGCCAAAAGGAGTATCAATTTCTTCCTCATCCTCACTAATCACTAGATCTTGCTCCTTGTAATAAAAAAAAAAATCTGAAATCTGCGTATGGTTTGGGAACGCCGAAGACGTCAAAATTGATTCACAGAAGGCCTTAAACCTGATTTCTTTAAAAACGAGTAGCACAGAACAAGTATCTTTTTCTTAGAGGATCACTGCATAAACGCAAGAGACTTTGAAGGACTGAATGAAGACGAATAAGAAGTAGCAAAACCTGTGTTTCTGTTACAACTCCTTTCAGGGAACTTTTTGAGTATGTCTCACTCACTCTATATGTTCCACTAGGACGAAGAATGATGATTATGGAGGTAGATTCCCCTCCCGAATTTAAAATTATTATTTGTCTTTGATTATTTGGAATATGAAATATGTGTTATATGAGATTCATGTTCATTTGGACTTTTTGGACTTTTTTTCAGAGTATGCCAGAAAACTTTGCTAGTGACGAAGACTTGAAACTGAGAGCACCTGATGAAGCAGCGGACCAGGTAGAGAAATCACAGTTTTTTCTGACATTGTATAAAGATACCATGAAAAGGAAAGAGGATATCATTGCTGCCAGGTAAATTGCTTTTTGATATTAGATATAATCAGGTAATTTTCCTCCTGGGGCATTATGTGATTCTCTTGTTGATGATGTAGCAGCTGATTGGTAATGCAGGTTTGTTCATGCGTAGATTCAAGGATCTGTGTGTGGTTTATGAAGCATAGACAGCCACAGATCCACTATAGGATCACTTCTCAACATGGTGTCTCCTGTAACAGATTTAGGTTTGGTGTGAGTGTGTGGGCTTCAGAACACATACATTCACCAGGCTTGTCAATTTTCAGCCCATGGGCTGATTTCAGACTTTAAAATGATTTTCAAGTTTCAGACTTTCAACCATCAACATTGAGACCCTTTTTATTTACATGGAAACTCCAAAACCTAACAGATCGCATCGTCGTTTAATCCACGACTCTGCTGGTTTATTTTGAGCCTATCGGGAAAACCCGAAAATGAGTGATTTCTGCTGACGAGTTTTACCATTGATGATTACGTGATGTGCCGCTCGTGCTTGCCTACGGCCCCGTCTGTCGTGAACCATGAACCACTTGATGATCTCTACTTTACTTACAAGGCGCAAAATTAAATTGCGAGTGATATGAATTACAGAATGTACAAAGAGATCTCTCTTGTTTTTCACGGCGTTGTTGATTCCTGTCACAGATGGTTGTGCTTATCAAATCCATTCTTATTTTTATGAATGTAATGACCGAATATTTTCAGACTTTTTGAAGAATGGGCATTTACATTTACAGGCCTGATTCACTAGGCACAGTCCTGTGTATTTTCATCTGTTTATCTAACGTAGGTTTGGTCCTTGCTGTGGTGGTATAAGTTTGAAGTTTAACACCCTTTTTAACACATGAAGGCCATATCAAAGGCGGTTCAACAGAACTTGAAAAGATTCCATGTGAATCTCCAGTGCAGAGCCTTGAAAACTCTGAAAGGTCCAGAGAAAATATATTCCGCACTAGGCGGGATTTGAACCCCCCTTCCTCTGTGTCCAAAGTCTAGTGGCTTGACCACTGAGCTAGGGACGCCCCCTGCTGTGGTATATAAGAGTACAAAAAGGGAATGTGATGAGAGAAGTGGAAGAAAGAATGCTTCAATTTTGGTCACAGTCAAATAGTGGTATCAAATACGTTTGCTATTCTGCTTTACAGATTTGGTTAATTTTTAGCCAAGCAAGTGCAGTGTCTGTCAGTCATGAGTCACATTTGATTTTAAAAAATAAATTATTTCTAATCATTACAGACACATTGAGAAGAAAAGTGGAGGAGGAGACAAGTTTCCAACCATGCCCCAGGAGTTCACCAATTTTATCCTGAGTCGACGTCATATCTTAAGGTCATTAGGCCTCTGTGAAAGAGGGTGCCAAAAGGTTTTGAGATATTCCAATAATTTTCTACACAAGAAGACGGCCAGTGGGGTGAGTGTTAGGCAGTTCAGATTAGAGGCCTTAGGCAGGGCTCATGCTTGACTCGGGTTCTGCAGTGTTTAGCGCACCCAATTACAATTTATCACTTTCTTTGTAGGATACTGGTCATCTCCGATTACGTTCTCAGTTCTGAGATGAGAGGCAACTTGAAGAGTTGGCATTCATTTCTATATTTGGGTTAAGTGACACAATGGTAGTAAGACTTTTACCAGAGAAAACCTGATTAAGAGAGAGGCACGAACTCTGGTTTGGAAGTTTGTTAGTTTGCTTGATCGAACCCCATTAATATTAATACTGTAGAGCAGTTTCAGGGCCAGCCCTATGTTCAGCCATGAAAGGCACACAAGATACCTGCCATAAATGCAGGAGCCCTGACCACCAAGCAGAACTGAACACAGAGCCGGAAATTCTGTGGAACAAAGAATTTCAGACAAACAGGTGATCAGCCCACTGTGTTCACTGGAACCATGAGCAATATACTGAGCAGTATTAATCAAAGTCAGGTCGATAAACAAATCACTGTAAGGGAGAGTCCGATGACAAGGATGCGAAAGACTTCAAGTCAAGTGGGTCAAATGTAGTAAATTTAAGTCATGTATCAAACTACAATGAGGGGGCATTCCTATCTCAGTGGTCAAGCCACTAGACTTTTGACGCAGAGGACTGGGGTTCAAGTCCCGCCTGGTGCAGAATTTTTTCTCTAGACCTTTCAGAGTTTTCAAGGCTCTGCCCTGGAGATTCACGTGGTATCTTCTCAAGTTCTATTGAACCGCCTTTGATATGACCTTTATGTGTTAAAAAGGGCGTTATAAACTTCAAACTTTAGCACTTTTTAAACTACAGTGAAACCTCGTTAAAACTGCCAACTTTGGGACCATAGGAATGCTGGTGTTATAAAGACAATTGCGTTATAACGAAAGGTTTGTGTGAACCAATTAAATTATCCATTCTGTACCCTGGCGAAAATCAGGCGGTGAGCAAGAATGGCGGTGGAACACGGTTTTATTGTAGTATAAGATTATTGATATCAGGTTTTTTTCTAAACAGGCTCGGTCATCAATGCCCCGCTTGCCAAGGACCAAAGGAAAAACAGTTGCCAATTTAACCAAGTTTGAAGACCTTCCCTCTAAAACATGTTGCCCACATCAGTGTGTGAATGTAAGTTTAATTAAGTTTTATGATTAATTAAGTCTGTTCAAAGTTGAAAAGTCTCTGCAACCTCTGTAAAAAAAATCTGCTTTTTTGTCTGAATATGAATATACTTAGTACTTAGCATTATTTGCGATGTTGCTTTTGATGTGTACATACTGGCAAAGAAATAGTGCTGAGTGGAAGTCCAAATCTAAATCTGGATAATCAGTCCAGTTCCCAAATAGAGTCCAAATTCAAACCTGAAACCCAGACTTAAATAGATAATATTATTAGTTAAATGGGGGTCACAAGCAACAGCAAGTGAAGTTAGGGGTGTGGTGGGTGGGTGGGAGAGATGATATTAAGGTACGGCAAAAAGGGGAACAAGTAACCATTCCCTAATGACCTTTATCCAAGAAAGCGAGTCATGAGGCAAGTCAAATTTCAAAATTCAGGTCTCTATTTGAACTGGCTGGCATACAATTCAATAACCTTTGTCATAATCAGTTAACCCGGAAACCCAGTTATTTGAAAAGCAAGTCTGTGCCAATCTCTACCGAGAAGGACTTGAACAGCACATTATGAGAAGAAACTATTAGGGGAATAGAAGCAGGTAATGTCAAAGATGTTATGTTATGTAAGTAGGGTTTGATTTCCATTTTTCCCCTTGCGGGGATCCGGGATGGTAATGTAAATAGGTCCTCTGTTCATCAACAGGGGGTGCAACCCCCCGCCCAATGATGGTTGCCATCCATGGACTACATCATTCCTAGTAGTCCATGGGTGGCATCTTGTTGATCTCGCTCTGTCATCTCTCTTTCCTTTTTCTACCCCACAGGGGTCTGGGATTTCGAAATGGGGTGGGGGGGGGGGGGGGG
>JARBEQ010081482.1:0-14352 GCA_030265355.1 Tritonia tetraquetra | reverse complement strand
GTGCTGTTCCCGATTTGCTATGTACACACTACTCGGCTGGTGATGACGCGCGAGTTTTCCCAGCGCGATTCGCCCCAAGGCGGCAACCCGCCACTAGCGGCACTATTAACTTGCCCTAATCCAAATTAATGCTTGCATTCGATTAATATACTATTACACCCTTATGGGGTTACACTGTATACGATTGAGATGACTTAGAGCTTGGGGATTATATAATATAATGTTATGCCTCTTCTGGTATTCTGCTGATATATTGATGCAAGTTTCTGGATCGTGCAATGGGTTATGTGTAGTCTATCAGTATTTATCGAAGACTGTGATTTAACTGAACCTACATAAAGTACGCTCAATGTCAGAAGTCCCGCACCACATTAAAAATGACGTCACATACCACGTGACATGATATCATATTATATTAAGGCACTATACATATTCACTGTTCCAACTAGGCCGGTGATATACTATGGGGACACCATCATATTCTAAAACCATTCTCACACATCACGTATTCTAAGAATACACTTTGAATCTAAGACGTTCATCAGCTGAATCGTTTAGTCTCTCTCTTGGCATATTAATTACTCGTCTCAAAATGAAGCTAATCCTTTCCGATTATTCTTTCCCCTCGTACTCGGATTTTTCAGAGCTTTCAAGGTCGTGACTTGGAATCTTTGACTAAGGCCCTCCCGCCTTTTATCCAATTTGATTTGATTGTTTTTGAAAATGGCCGTACACCTAACGCCTGTATATATCATCTCTCTGTGGACATCTAGGTCTTACTATCAAAACCAACACGGTTCAAAGGTAAGTCTAATTCCAACATAGACGTTCAATCGAAATACAGTCTCAACCAAGATTTTAAAGAAATTGGAGAAAAACCACGAAGCACCACCAGCGTTTATAATACATGAAACCGCAAAACCCTGCGAATCAATGGTTATGAGTCATCGGTTACGGAATCAACAATAATCAAGTTGGGACCTAACATTTGCAATTTAATCGGAGAAAAAAAAGTCTACCTGGAAAAAAAAGAAAGATGAATTGACAGTTATCTTTTGTGAATGAAAATACCAACACATGCAAGGGCTTTGACCTGATCAATGAGAAGCCATGGTAGAAAAAATCCCACTGTGCTGCTTTGAACATAACGATGTTTGATCTCCACACCAACATTCGATAGCATGGCTAATATTTAAATTTCATTCTGCCTTACAGCGTGATGTTGTAAAAAATATTTTTGAAAAACCCCAAACTTTGAAAACGGATGTCACTTTGACACAAGGCCCAATTTGATATTTGAAAGTGCAAGCAGCATAATTCAATATTTAATTCATTTTCAATTTAATCACGTGCATGGACAATACAGAATCACGTGACATTACAAACAATAAAAAAAAAGATGTTGACATTTGCATCTGGATGTTTAAATGGTGGCGTTGGAAATATTAATTCCCGGATTACTCGCCTTATGTGTAGGAGGGAAGGTGGCCGAGTGGTCTAGACTACGGACTTACATGGCAAGAGTCCTGGGTTCTTTGGGCAAGAAATCTACTCCGTTTGCCTCACTCGACCCATGTGTAGAAATGGGTACTAATTCTCAAACGAGTCTTGGGAAAGTATTCTGCAATAGACCAGCGTCATATCCAAAAAGTGACAAATTGTCACGTGTCCGCTTCACCGGGTTAAGCTCCGGTCCTATGAGCCTTAAAGGGTCTTAGGACATACCTTTTACTCGCCTTATGTGAAAACATCTGCTCAGTTTTCTTATGGCTGAGGGGTTTCCACCACGGCAACAGTAAATATTGTTATGGCCAAAACTTGGGCAACACCTATAATGTGATGCTCATTGTGCCAATCAAGGTTCGGGCACAGTGGGTTGATCACCTGCTTGCCTTATCTACCTGATCCAGAGTTTTTCCAGTACTGTGTTCAGCAATGCTGGGCATGGAGCTGGGCGTAACACTCCTTTGGGGTAATATATGCGCTATGGATAACAAAACAAAACATCGGATTGCCCCCAAAAATGTCCAGATGAATCCTAACAATGAAGAGACGAAAGCGAGAATCTGTAACAAACATGCTGAGTGTCGAAATCTAAAATATTAAATAACCACGCCTGTCACTCCTACCTACATAGCAAGAATATCACAATTCATACATTTAAATCCACGTTCTTATTACGAGAGACGGTGTAATTCATCTATTTGTAACCATTGTCCATCTAACTGGTGACCTGCAGGACATATGCGAGAAAGAAGTAATTTCAAAGTGAAGGACAACAAAGGAAGCAGCTAGCTAAAGAAAGCTCATTTTTCAAACTGTTGATGCCCCAGAAATTGATTTCGATTTTTTTTATTAGGTCAGCAACATGACTCAATCCATGGCGAGTTTCAAGCCCCGTACAGAACGCGTCGGAGAGAATAGGTTGGTTAAATAAGGTTTCTGATATTTTATTTCACTCAACATACACGTCTGTGTAATTGGTGTAAATGTAAGTTTTTGTCACTCGCATTAAAAGAAAAAAAAATATGTTTCTAAAAATATTTTGGAAAGAGTAATCATTGACGAGATTGCAAAAAATAGACCAGTCGCAGATAAATATTGATGGTTGCGAATCTAAAGCTTTGTTCTTTTTTTTATCAATAACATTTAGTACCTTTCGGTGAAAGGTTTATGCATGATACCCAAACTTTCGACATTGATCCCTATTCAGCGACATCCTCTTTGCCTCTACAAGCCTAGATCCTCTCTTTGTTAAAATATCATTTCTGAAACTGTATCCTGACATATTTTTTTTGGTCTAAAGCAACAAATAATATTATCAAATTGAAAATTACTCGACCAATCCCAATCTTGCAAAATGTCTTTAATTACATGCGAGATTTGGAATCAAATGTCTACAACTTTTAGTAGGTCAAATTACCACAGTCATTCAAACATCAATTTTCTTTGGGGTCCGACCGCGTAAAAAAAAATAAATAAAAGGGATCGATAATAGGTTATCGATTTTTACCAATACGTGGCTAGATCGGTGTGGTCAGAAAGATACAAAATCAAAACATTCTGATCTATCAGATGTATTTACACACACATAAATATGGATTAAAAAACCCACAACCTACAGAGACAAATTTATTATCACAATTGTTATAACAAAATACAAACTTTGCAAACAAGGGTATACAGCATCAATCTGTCTACAAAACAAAAAATATGAAATTAGATCATTTAGATTATTTTTCTCCTAGAATCAGTGTTGGGGACAACCATTTGGTCAGCCACAGGTGGGGAACAAAACTTTGACATGAAAGCATGAGTTCCAACCACCATACTCGGCCGAACTTGGAACTGGAAATTTTAGAATGGAATCTAGACATGCAAGTGATCAGACCACTGTGTCCATAATCCTTTATTGGCACCATGAAAACCCGTTGTAGGTACAATAATTATAATGGACAGGCTAATAAACATAATTTACATCAGAGGTGTGCAACACTTTTCATTGGCGGGCCGCTGTCGAACATTGGAAATACAATTAGGGCCAGTCAGTAAACCCCTGGTTTACATGAATCAGTTTGTAGCCCGGGGCCGCCTGTTGCACACCCCTGGTTTACATGAATCATGTTGTAGCCCGCGGGCCGCCTGTTGCACACCCCTGGTTTACATGAATCAGTTTGTAGCCCGGGGCCGCCTGTTGCACACCCCTGGTTTACATGAATCATGTTGTAGCCCGCGCGCCGCCTGTTGCACACCCCTGGTTTACATGAATTAAAAAGCAACAAATTATTTCTTTCTTTCTCATTTCTTGGTTTATCTTTCGGTGTCAAACAATATTATTACAATGAATAATTGTCATATCAATGTATCATATAACATATTCACAATGATAACACTTGTTATCAATGTATTATATAACATATTCACAATAATAACAATTATTATCAATGCATTACAGTCGTTATGCAGACCATGAAAAGGCATTCGAGTTAATAAACGAATATGGTAATGATTGCGTGAAGTAAAGAAATGAAACAAACCAATGACACACATTTAGCTCCAGCATTCTCAAAGAAACAGTGATCATTTGTATCGTGATTGCTAATATAAGCAAATGTTACGGGTAACAAAGTGAATGTGAAGAGGGTAGCATTAGTCACATATTATTGTTTGTTTGTTTGATCATGTGTTGGGGCCATCCCCACTTTCAGTCATGAAAGGCACACAAGATACCCGGTATAAATGCAATCACCCCGTCCACCAAGCTGAACAGAGGGTTGGAAATGCTGTGGATTAGAGAATTTCAGTCCAGCAGGTGATCAGCTCAATGTGCACACCATGAGCAATACACTGAGCAGAATTAATGATAAGCAAGGCCAATAAAGAGATTAATGTAGCCCTTGTGGTCACCCCTCAGCTATATAAGAACTGGGGAGAATTTGCCACTTTGGGCGGTTAGTCACAGAAGCACAATCCAAAGAACTATGTAAGACCCGTGTCTTTAGAATAGTGTGAAATAATAATTATCTTTCCTCAACAAAAGATCTGAAAATGATCCTCGTAATAAAATAGTAAAAGCTGAGGAAGGGTTTTACCCGAAACGTTCGGTATCATTGTTATTGTCTTTATTGGAAGTTTTCTACATTTTTCTCTGTGTTTTTCAACATTGAACTTGAACTTCCGGCAGCCTTCATTAGCTAATAAAATAATAATAATTTAAAGACACGTAAAAAACTAACGATAATTGATCGTGCGAGTCATTACAGCTGAATTGATTTCGGGTCTAGTAGAAGTATCGCCACAGTTGGTCGAGTACTAAATTGATTGCTCTTTCGTAGTCTTCGGGACTTTAGCAAAACGATGACGTCTACAAACGGCTCTATGTTGATGACGTTTACAATAGGGATGACCACGGAAAGGATATTTCTGATTTATACCTATTCATCAATCCCCTTCTTCTATTTCTATCTGCTTGGAAAACCGACTTTAGTAGACTCCTTTATTAAGGAGGGGGGCTACAGTTGAGATATCGATGTCGAAAATATCAATTTTCTGTTTTTGTCTACTATCAAAGAACAATCATTTCTTTGCATGTTTTCAGGATTGGAATGGTTATTTGGACATTATAAAGTGTGTACATCGTCTTTTATAAACATGGTTTTCGTTGTTGTTTTCGTTAATTCTTGTCTTGGATCTCTTTTTTCTAAAAATGTCATTTTTCAACATTCTGTCCTCACTTTCTCTGTCATTTGTCAGTCAATTTGTTTGCAATTTGCATGTGTATAATATAAATATATATCTAAAAATTTACTGATCAAAATTTGAATATCTCTTTTATTATTTTGGGAAATTGCTGTATTGTGTAAAAAGTTCATTTTTAAACTTATCTGATAAAGGTTTTTTTTAAAAATGGAAATTAATCCAAAAAAATTAAATTTGACTTTTTTCATAACGTACTTATAAACAAGTATGCAAAGTTGTAAGTAGAAATTATAAAAAGTAACCGAGAATTTGACTTTTGAAAATAGGATGTCAGACAAGCTCAAATCAAAGATGGCGGCCGTAACCATGGCAACCGGACACGCCCACCGACACAAATCATGTGGTCCGAATCCGTTGGTCCTACACAATGTATCCATACAAAAAAACAATAAGATATGATCACAATCCTTGAGAAATAGCTCAACTGTAGACCCCCTCGTTAATAGGGTACTTCAATGTTAAGTTGACATTTACCTGTCCGGCACTTCATGTCGTAAGTTGTCCATTTGCCGGTGCGGTAATGCAGTGCTTAGTTGGACATTTACTTTATCAATATGATACATCATGGTTGAGTTAGCATACATATTACAATAAATAAATAAACTACCTCACAACCCCAACTCCCAATCTCGACCCCTTTACAAACTTTTTGCAAATTATTCCCTTTACCAAGCAGGCTTAACAAAGATTATCAACATTAAGATAGTCAACTCGGCTTATTTCACTATATAATGAGTGAGGAAACTTTAAGAGTTGTTCTCCGTGCACCTTAGATGATAGTTGTACCAAAGCGTGCACCGGATAGAACGCATTTTATGATTTGGTTGCGATATTTTTTTTAGTTCAGATAATTTTGATAAAAGAATGCATTACGATCATGCCATTTTGTATCGAGTCTTGAACGGACCAAAACAATAAAAGAAGTCTGGGAACACTAGCTAAAAAGGGACTTCACTCGGTAAAATTAATTGAGTTGAGTATCTTATTGTTGACTATCTTTGGGCTTAATACTTCACGCACGAATAGTCACATCAGAATTATTTTTGGTATACTTTTATAATAGATAGTGGTGTCGTCTTGTCTTGTCTTGTCTTGTCTGTATTCACTTCCTTTCAGTTTTCATCTACACAAAGGCGTTTCTACAAATCAATGTAGGTAAACATTTTTAGGAAGTTTCTCGTGTAGCAATATTATCATTTCGTTGATGTTGGATGGCTTTATCTAAATGCAATTCTATTGGTTATATCAATATAGTTCCATTGAAGAGAAATATAGATCTCCAGAGCATATTTTGTAGTCTGCTTGAGTAGACAGTGGTACCAGAGATATACAAATTATGTATCTACACACTTTCCAACACCGTTCCATGTCAGCACATCTAGATTGACCAATACTGCCTATCATGTGATCAGGTTTGTTGTCCACATGAGCCATATTCTCTTTTATAGCCACAAAACTCTTAGACTCAATGGCATAAGAAATAAGGTCCACGTGGCTATGGTGCCTTGATGCACACCTTGGTAGACTAAAACAGATCCAGTCCTTGGGGCGACCAGCGACGATGGGAGTGTCCGTGAGCTTGACATTGATTACAAAACTCGTGACGGTCATCAAGTTATCCTTCCTATCGTAGTATAGCTCATCTCTTGAAACTTTTGGTCGAAGGCATTTTTGAAATCTACAAAGAAGAAGTGATCAAAATACCTAATCTGTTATCCAGTTACTTGCACCGAATACCTTGCGTTAATTTAGTCATAAGATGATTAATATGTTTATGGTATATGGAACATAAGACGAAACGCATTGCCACTGAATAAATCAACACGACTATGAATACAACGAAAGATACACACACACGAAACAACGTAAACAAATACGCACAGGGATTCTCTAATTCAACTAACATAATATCTATACTATTGTTGTAACTGATGTAACTGATTATTACAAACTGTAATAATATTCAGTATCTTGACCACCACCATCATCATCATTATCATTATCATCATCACCATCATCACCATCACCATGTTCGTCATAATAGCCTTTTGATAATTGTCACTACCATGTATGTTTATGATCGGTTTGTTAGTTTCATATTCAGATTGCGGCTACACATCAATTCACTGTATAAAGCATATTTAATTTAGTACACACCTAGATAACCCTGGAAGAGCTTGATCTTCATATTGTAGACTAAAATGGTTATTGAATACAATAAAAAGATTCGTCTTAATTTTATATTTCATCTTTATTATTCTTATAACCTTTTAACCAAACAGTCCCATGTTGCCTCATTATATAGATCTGTGGTCGTACAATAACAATTTGATAAGATGATATAAATAGACCTGGTTTCTCTAAGTGTCTAGAATTAGAAATTATAAGGAATTCATAACTGTGATTATAATCTTTGGAATAATGGTTGAATATAAGTGTAACTTCATATTGGCCTGAACGTGTGTGAAATTTGGGAAATGCACAGATGTAGCTGAGAATGTTTGTTATATACGGAGAGGTTGAATCAGAGAGAGATAGTTAGATGGATAGAGAGGGGGGGGGGGAGAGGAGGGATTGATGCAGAGGGAATACTAAGAAAAAGTGGAAAACTAAAGTGGAGTTGGGTGGACAGAATCTAGGTTGACATGAAGGAGGCAGAAGACACTATGGATCGGTCAAGATGACAGAAATGCATTGACCATACCGACCCCGTAGCTGGTCGGACCAGCAGGGAAAAAAAGAAACAGAAGAAAAAGGAGAAAAGGAAGAAAAAACAATAATCTTATTATCCCAGACCTTAAAATTTTCAGACAACCGCCAGGCAAATGATTCAACCTAGACTCCATACATCAAATTATCACCAATGTTCATAGGATATAACTACCCAAAAAATAATCTTTGATCCTACAAACAAACAAAACAATAACATTTAGACATAAGCGGATAAGCCTTTGCGCAATTCTAGATTCCTATTACATCCCCGTGGAATACATTCGTGTCTGGCCTTACAATAGACTTCTTTGATTTATTGAGTAACACAATCAACATGGAACTGTCTAAGGTCGAAAGCAACACCCAATAAAAAATATGTGTAGGTATATTTACCACGTAGAACATGAAACAAATCCCGCCCCCCACCCCCTGACTGCATTCCAAGATCTTGCATATCCCATTCTAAGATGTCATCCGTGGCTCAGTTGTCAAGTCACTCGACTTCGGAACGCGGGGGACCGGGTTCGAGCCCGCCTAGCGTGTGTTTTTCAGGGCTCTGCCCTGGAGATTCAATTGAAATCGTCTCAAGTTATTAAGAGCCGCCTTTGGTATGACCTTTATGTATTAACTTTAGAACGTATAGAGGAAGGCTGGCTATGGAAGGCGGTAGAAACACATAGAACAATCAGTGTCACACACTTAACTCAAGGTGTAATAGGGTTTAACGGTAGTAGAGTAGGGGGGATAATTAGAGTAGAGAAGGTTCGCATAAAACGACTGCGTTTGTTTCATCACATTTCTTGATAATAATATTCCCTTGAAGGAATCGTCAGGACCACCATCACCAACGATCATCTACAATAAGATATTTAACTCGGCGTATTTCACTATATATTGAGTGAGGGGAATTTAAGAGGAGATTCCCTTGCACCTTGTGTGCTAGTTGTGCTTGTTCCACTGAATAGAACGTTTTTTTAATGATTTTGGTGCGATCTTTTTTTGTTTTTTAGTTCACATCATTTTTATAAAAGGATGCATTACGACCATACCATTTTGTATCGAGTATTGAACGCACCAACAAATTGTAGAGCACCAAAACAATAAGAGAATTATGGGAACACACGATAATAAAGGGACATTGCTCTTATTCCTCATCGGTAAAATTCATTGAGTTGAACATCTTATTGTAGATGATCGTTGCCATCACCATTCCAATTTAGCGTACGAGACTGTCGCTCGTCGTGACCATTTTACTACAACACTAACATTAGTAAACTCTTCTCCATCCTCTTATTATTCTCCCCTCTCATCATCTTCCGATAAAAAAAAACGTTGGCGACCGAGAGCGCGTCGTGTGAACCATTACAAAGCAATTCAACCAATTGCCGTTTCAATAAGAGTATGTTCTAATAGTTGGGTGTTAATGTTTTCACAAATAAAATTGCTCAGGTTTTTAAAAAAGGTGATTGACAATGTAATATGGATTAAGATCTTTACAAAATCGAATCTGACCTTTCACTTTGTCACGAATGCATTTTGTAGTCAAGAACAGACCGGTGCCCATATCCATTAAGCTTGACCCCAAAGATCAAAGAGCACCACATGTCAACGATGGATCATATTGACAGAACTACTTTTTGAAATAAACGACTGAGTATCATATCACATATCACTGTGTTAGGCATGCCCAATAAAATATAAAAGCTAATGTGTAGTTAATTGACACACTTATACACAAACATACACAGATATACAAATGCACACAAACTTATACAAAATATTCTATGCGCACTCACCCATACATCCGCTAAGGTTCCGAGGTTCAAGACACAGGAATCAAACTAAAATCTAACGTCACGCAATGTAAACAGCTTAAACGGAACCAATCGGATTTATAAAACAAAAGTCTGCGTTCACGGACAAGTTCAGTTGGTCCAAAATTCAAACCCCACCGGAAATGGATTTTCCATCCTGGATCTTTCGGGAATTTTCTAAATCTTTATGCCCTCAAGATTAAAGTGAGATTTTCCCCAAGTCTTTTCGGAGATGGAAACAAAGCAGTCGAACCATCTTAAAACAATCTTACTGTGTTGAGTAAACAAGACTGAACGCAGAGCCGGAAACTCATTGGATCAGAGAGAGTTTCAAACAAGCAGGTGATCAGCCCACTGTGTCCATAGCTCTTTACTGGCACCACGAGCAATACACTGATCAGTATCAATCAAAGACGGGCCAATAAACAAATCACTGTAGCCCTTGTGGGTACCCCCTCATCTACTGATAAAAACTTGGAGGTTCTACCACTCTGGGCACACTTCAAAAAGCCACAATGTCCCCCCAACAAGCGGGTATATTAATCGCGTACCCCCCACACCTTTTTAGCTCTTATAGTATACTCTGTGATCATGGCATCATTTGCTTTTTAAATTAATTTTACATCTATGTATGAGTATATAGCTTGCTAAACAAATTGATTAGTTTAGGGTTGGGTTTGTTATATAGGCAGGCGTGCACTATTATAATATATGTAAATAAGCCATGCTTAGGACAAGCCACAATGCACTTGTTATGGTAATGATAATAATATATAATATACCAATATAAGACATGAATTATAACTTTATTATGTGTGCGAGTGCGTGTTCTTATGATAGAATAATATATATATATATAGTACATGTTGTAACAATGTGCATGTTTGTTTGTGATCATACATATATGTCAAGTTTTAGAAGCAGTGATTTAGAAAAAAAAGTGTTCGAAAACAGAATCACTCCATCCGAATAATACCTATAACTTCTTGGCGGTTGACAAAAAATACTTGCTTGTATATTTTGAACGGCAAGTTAGCAGATAACAGAATATTTTCTATTTTTATATTAATAAATCGCATAACTTTTTAGAAAAATCAAATTTTCAACTTATAGCTTTAATTTTTTACTTAAAAAATATGTAAGATCATATGGTATTATGTTCATTTACTTACTTACGTATGGGCTAATTAGCTACAGAAAAACACAATTGCATATCATATACAAAATATAACTGAGTACAGAAAAGTGTCAGTAATTAGAGAATAATCAATA
Source organism: Tritonia tetraquetra (assembly GCA_030265355.1). Taxonomy (NCBI): domain Eukaryota; kingdom Metazoa; phylum Mollusca; class Gastropoda; order Nudibranchia; family Tritoniidae; genus Tritonia; species Tritonia tetraquetra. The sequence goes on along the minus strand of JARBEQ010081482.1, from coordinate 3,295 downwards.
GAAAATGGTATAATATTATGTTGATATCTAATATTTATATGACGATAATGAATTTATACTAATATTGCCACGAAAGTATGGTACAGTCGTGCTCTATATAATATGATCACTAAAATACATCAAAAGATAATTATAAGCCATAATATAATAATATAACAAGCTGCAGAAATCAAAATAGTATACAAAGCAGTGAAATAAACACGACCAAACTCAATCGTAATAATACGAGCGTAGAAATACATGTCTCCATTGAAAACGAATGAATGATTATAAATGGAAGAAAAACTAAAGATGTTAGGATTAAAGTCACAATTTGTAACAATAAAAGGCAGTAATATACACATCGTTGGAATTGATAAATTGGGTAACACAGATTCCTGGTTGTACTAATACATTAGACTGTCATCTGCAACTAAAAGATCTATGATCAGAAAAAAAGGATTGTTGAGTACAAGGGACACATAGGAAAAAAAATGAAAAAAAAATTGTTTAGTTTTTTTTCTTGTTCAAAATGAAAACATTGATCCGGTATCGATACGTGGGAGGTGTCAGCATGACGTCATGACGAGTAACGGAAGTAGAATCACATCCAAGGGAGGTTATTATGATGAAGGCCACAGAATATTATGGGTGGAAATAAGGGTAAACGAGTGCAAATCAAAGTTTTTGGAGAAAAAAAAAAAGGGTAAAAAATGAGTTAGGAGGCGGGAATTAATTGAGTTGGGACGAAGCAGAAAAAAAAATCAGGATTATATTAGACAGGGTTTGGTCTGACACAGATAACAAGGGAGAACTGTCGTGCGGGAAAAGAAGGGGAGTTTTTATCTTTCTCAATATTCTTTTTTGAAAAATAATAAATCTAACCGCTTCTCAAAAAATGTGTACCTCTTTGGAAGACACGTTTTAGCTCTTTTCTGAATGACTGGTTCATGAAGGCGTAGATGACGGGGTTGGCGGTGTTGTAGACGAAGTACATGTAGAAGACGACGATGTTGAAGTCGATGAGGCGACAGGCCATCAGCCAGGAGGGAAGAAAGCTGATGATGAAGACGACGGCCACGACGAAGAGCATCCCGGCCGTGCGAATGTTTGCCAGGAAGTTGAAGTCTCGGCGTTCCCGGCTGGCTTTCTTCTCGGCGGAGGACAGGACTTTGGACGTGGGTTGACTTCCGTTTTCGACCGTCACCTGCTTCATGGGACTGGTCTCTTTCCCGTTTTCATTCTTCACACCGGCTTCGTTGTCGGCTGTGGTGTTTTCCCCGTTGGGATGTTTTTTGATAAGCTCCATGTTTTCCTGGTTCGTGGAACCGCTGGATGTGCTTTTTGTTGTTTTGCTTTTGCTGGATGAATTGTCTGCAGCGGGCGCCGTCGCCGTCATGGGAGCGTGGGACCAGGATTTCTGCTTCCTCCTCCACGCCCTCCTGCGCACCACGGACCGGTAGATGAAGAAATATAGCGTAAACACCAAAAGTAAAGAAATTGCGTAAAAGGATGCGGTAATGTTGGCATAGGTTTCCACAGTACTCGCAGAGAAAAGCTGGAAATCCATATCACAGTATCCTTGATTATACAACATTTTGGACACATTCCGAGAACAGTTGTAGGACACGGGGATGACGGCATTAGATGCGTCCGCAGCCTGTCCCAAACTTCCGTCATTGATAACGATCTCCACAGCTTGACCATATGCCAGACTGCCCGCTGGCCTGATGGTGGACGTGTCTGTGTCTCTGGAGTGGGTGCCAGAACCGAGATCTATGAGCGTTTGTGTGGTGGGCCCCGTCATGTCATCCTCCGAGAAAAGGCCCCCGGTTACGTTAGGGCACCAGGAAGCGTCTCCCATTCCAACCGTTTCCAGCACAGTTTGTTCTTGGTACACACTGTACATGCAGGCCGTGATTGTACCTGTGGGGGTAATAAATAGTATTGGTAGGATTTATGACAAAGACATGAACGGAAAGAGAGAGGAAATTCGGCCAAACTGGAAACATGGAGAGTTCAGGAAGGTCCAGAACAGAATGAGGAAGTGTCGACAAGCTAGTCAATGCAAAGAGGTCCCATCCGAAAAGGAGGCAACTTACCTTGGGTGCTGTATAACAATGTCTGTTTGAATCGATTCTCAAGGTGTCTTAACCCCTTTGCCGATAACGATAAATATAATAGCAATAATATTAATTTTATCGATAACAATAATGATAAGAAAAATGATAACAAAAATGGTAACAATATTAATGATAACAACAATAAGGACAATGATGATACATGACAATAATTCCAGTGATAGTGAATAATGACAACAATAACAACAATAATAACAATCATGATGATGATGATGACGGTGGTCGTGGTGATAATGATGATAATAATAGTAATAATAATAATCATCATAATAATGATGATATAAATGATGATATAATAACAATAATAATGATAACATGATGATGAAAACAATAATATGATGATAATAATAATAACAACAACGATAATAACAATATATCATAAAAATAATAAAATGATAATAATTAAAACAATATTAATGATAATGATAATAATAATGACAATACGATAATAATACTGAGAAAAAAACCAAACACTGTTAACACCAATAATAACATAAACTACGTTGATACTCAGTAAACAAATAAATAAACAAATAAGTTAACAAAAAGATACAAAAAAACACCAAACACCAAATGAGCTTTATAATTCATTTCGTACGAGTTGTAAAACCCATTAACTTACCCAGCGTGAAGGCAAAGAGACAAAGACAGAAGATGGCTATCTTTGCCCGTTTCGGTGTGACAGCGTGCAGGAACGGGTGGCAGATACTGAAATATCTGTGGAATGGACGTTCAGGGGAAAGGTCAAAATAGGGTAACACCAGCAGATGCTATCAAGGTTAAGATAAAATGATATTTGAACTATAAAATAAAGCGTTCAAGGCTGTTGATGTGAAGGCAATTCCAAGGGCTTCTTCTCTAGTAGAAATGATTATAAACTGTACAAAGGTAAAGAATATGTATAATCATCTTGTTTTGTCCATTTGGAAGATTTACATTATGTTACTTTATCTTTTTACCGTTTGGTCTACAACTTCCGGCAGCCCTCATTTTATTGCAGTACAAATTATATGGAGGGGTTCCTAATGGCTCAGAGGTATGGATCTGGCATTTGAAGCAAAAGGTACCGGGTTTGAATCCCAGCGGCGACAGCTATTGTTTTTCTTCATAAAACTCGGTATAAACCTAATTGTCACTCACCCGATCCTACGAAGGTAGGTGGGATCAAGAACCTA
>JARBEQ010081371.1:0-14354 GCA_030265355.1 Tritonia tetraquetra | reverse complement strand
AACTGGCCCTACACTGTAATGGTAAAAGGGAACTGGCCCTACACTGTAATGGTAAAAGGGAATTGGATAAGAAAGAAGACCAGAAAAAAAGAATTAGAACTGTGTCTCAGTAGCTGGACAACTGGGATGAAGCAAGTGACATAGATAGCCAAAGCCCAAATCGGGCTCAACACCTATGGTGAGGGTCATGGGTTTGAGTCCGGAATTGGGAAAGTGTTCTGTGAAAGACCAGCGTCCTATCCAGAAAGTGACAAATTGTCGCTTGTTTTCTGTTTCATGATACAGAAACTGGGTTAAGCCCGAAAGGCTTGAGGACATACACATATCCAACAGTCCAATGTTTTTGGACATTTCACTAGATGAAGAGAATGAGAAATAGAAGAACGGTGTCTCAGTGACCGGACAAGAGGATATAGTTAGCACAACTCGGGCTCAACACCAATGGCGGAGACGACACATGACCAATCTCACTAGAGGCAGCATTATTCAAATCGTATGATAAACTTTCTTGCTTTCTTTATCAATTCCTGTGTCGGGTTGTATGATAAACTTTAGTTCGTCAAAATTGTCTCATCACCTTTGGATCTTGAAGATTGAATGTATATTTTGCCATCATACAATGATTTATTGCAAACCTGACACAAAAAGGTAAACCCAGGAAATAACGAAAGACATTGTATTGCAATTTGTCAATGTGGGTGGTTGGAGGGAGTGTTTCCTCCTTTTGTATCTCATTCTCTCAACAGTTTGTATACATGCAGGTATTAGTATGATAAAAATGTATACCTGTATATTTGACAGGATTTACAAGCTGAGAAAGATTTGAAGGAAGCGAAGTTGCTGGAAAAACAGGGAGAACTTAATGAGAAAAAATCTAAGGTAATTTTGTTTATTGTTTTTGTGTGTATGTGTTTTTAATTATATTAGTTTGTGTGAGTAAATTTTTTTAATGTCATATTGGAAATAGTCATTGAAATTCGTTCCTCATTCAATTAATGGACTATGGTTTTGTTTTTTACCTGTACTCAGGGGAATTAAGTGAATATATGACTGTCAGCTTTTGTATTGGGGGTCCCAGTGGCACAGAGGTACGGTTCTCGCCTCTGAAGTGAAAGGTACCAGGTTCGATTCCCGGCAGTGACACTGTTGGGTATTTTTCTCCTTGAAATTGGTGAAAACCTATATGCCACTCCCCTGATCCTACTCAGTAGGTGGGATCAAAGAACCTAGCCCTATTGGGGACGGACAATAAACTCGGAGGTCCCGTGTGTATGTTGCGCATGTTAAAGAACCCTTGGCAGTTGAAAATCGATAAGAGTGGGCCGAAAGGCCGCTATCCGGACAAAATTTATTCCTACCACAAAGGTCACAGTGTCACAGTGGGTTGATCACCGGCTTTGCTTAATATCTTGATCCAGAGAAATCCAGCCTCATAGTGCTGGCCCTACACTGTCATGGTAAAAGGGAACTGGATAAGAAAAGAAGATGGAAAGCTTTTGTATTGACATAAATGAGAATTCTCTGTAAATATCCCCCCCCCCCAATAGCTTCAAGTGAGTGAATCAGAATTGGAGTTGTACACAGCTCGGGAGCACGCAGAGACCAACAAGATGGGGAATTTGAAGACGTCATTGAAAGAAGTGGAGACAACACTTGGAAAACGACAAGAGTAAGTTTGTGATTGTTTTTATTGTAATAATTGCTGACAATCAGGTGTTCGTTCAGCCACGTGTTTTAAGGACATGGGGTGTATTTTATCCAGTCTACACGTTTTGTTAGATTTTAAAGAGGAAAATGATTGTATCACTTCACTCTTCCTATTGTTCCATGACTGGTCTTCACTGACAGAAAGTTGAATTCTCAGGTTTTCAATTTGATCGAAACAATCAAATCTGGCATCAACATCATTTTGTTCATTGCCTTTATCTGTTGGTATTGTAATACACTTGTTAAAAAAAGATTTTGGATCCAATTCATTCGCTGCTGTCAGACATTTTTTATATCATTCGATTGATTTCAAATTTTCTTCAATTTTCCAATTTTCTTTTTGTGTTCAATTTGGCATTCCTTTAGTTTCTTTTAAATTATTTATATTTAAGAGGTTACTGATTTCCTTCCATTGTGCTTTAGTCTTTCTTTCTATATCAGATACCTTATAGTATTTTTTTGTAAGGTGTGTGGTAGCCACTCTTAGATAATTAACATATCTGATTTATCCTCCAGAGACATTAAGAAGCTTGATGAGCATCTTCCAACTATCCAGGCTAACGTCACGAATGGCAAGGCTGAGCTCAAGCAGATCGTCAACTCTGAAAAACAGTGTGATGAAAAGGTTGGTTTTAGGGATTTCTTTTCTTTCGTATGATAATGTGTGTGACTTTTATGAGTATTTGGTGTTTATCTAGTTTAGTTGGGTTTTTTCTGCTTTAGTGGTAACAGTGGCATGGGTGTTAACTGTAGTAATCAGAACAAGCCTAAATTGTGACACATGTTTCATTCATTCTTATTTGTCATTGAATCTCCTCAATACCTTTTGTTGTAAAATCATCGTTGCATAACACTTAATGGTATGGATGTTTTCTTTTCATCCTCAATCTGATTTATATTCAACAGTGATGCATTGTTCCCTCCTTTTAAGATCATATCACACAGTGTTAGCAGTTTTATTAACCTTTATTTTTGTCTTTGTTACAGCGTCGCAGTCTCCAGATTCAAGTGGAAGAGGTGAAAAGCTCTATGGCATCGTCCAAGAGCAAGAACCGAGTATTGGACGCTTTGATGGCGGAGAAGGAACGGGGAAATTTGCCAGGCATTTATGGACGATTGGTACATTGCCTTTTTCTTGTTGGTTTATTGACTGGGTTGAAGAATGGAATCAATTTCTTTATTCTTTTCAGTGAAGAAATGTTGGGGAATACTTTTGCTTATTTGGGGTTACATGTAGTTGAATATTAGTGCTCTTGTCTCATCATAGTTGTGGTATTTATGGTTCAGGTGTGATTTGTGGTGATATATAAATTGGCCTCTCTAGGACAAGAGGAAAATATGATAATATCATAAAAATAGCCGTAGAGAAGAAAAGTGATATGTAGCTAGGGAGAATTGAACAGATAGGAGGGAAACCCACTCAACTTGCTGGGCTATACACCACCAGGATTTTGTCAGCTCAGATTGAGTCTTCAAATTATATTTTAAAACTGTGCCTTGGGGTTGAATTCTTTTTTACGTGTTTGTATTTCTCTCTTTACATGTTTGTGATAAGAATGTGATGAGAAAAAAATTGTAAAATCATTCCAGGGTGACTTGGGTGCCATTGATGCCCAATACGACGTCGCCATCTCCACGGCTTGCAGAGCCCTGGACAATATTGTGGTTGACTCGGTGGAGACAGGCAAGAAGTGCGTACAGTTTCTCAAGAAAAACAGCATAGGCCAGGCCACTTTCATTCTCTTAGAAAAGATGGAAGTTTGGAGAAATGAAACAAAGAAAAAGATTACAACGTGAGCACCCTTTCATTTTTACAGTTTATTTGCTGATATTCCCAACCAAGGTTTTCTTGTGTTTTTAGAGATAATGATTTACCGAACCAATTTAGTCACTCTGCCTACAGGGTGTCCACCAAAGTTGGATTTTAGTTTTAGTTGGTCCTGAAGGTAGTGATTGAGGATATATGTGTAAAAAATACTTTGTGGACGTAAACAATTTTTTCGCTTCTAACTCTATACCAATTATTGAAATATAGATACAAGACAGTGACATTTGAAAGGGGAAATCCTGTTTTTTAATTAGTGTGGTGCTCTTAACTCATAATGTTAAAAATGTATCTTGAGGACCAACTTGTGATAACAGGTCACTCATTGCATTTCATACATGACACACCTTTAGATGTGTGGTTAGTTGCATCTTACCTGTGTGCCTTTTGTTTATGTTTAATTCTTGTTATTTGATTTATTTATTTCTTTATCATTTCCTGGTTTACCTCTTGGTGTCAGGTTTCATTCTTTTGAAAATGTTATTATTAAAATTTGTATGTGACAGGTTTTTATATCACATCTTCACATCTTTTGAATCTCTACAGACCAGAAAATGTTCCTCGTCTGTTTGATCTTGTTCGAGTGAATGACGAGACATTGAAGACGTGTTTCTACTTTGCCTTGAGGAATACGTTGGTGGTCAAAGACATCGACCAGGCCAGTAGAGTGGCCTATGGCCGTACCCGATACAGGGTTGTAACAATCAAGGGAGAGCTCATCGAGATGTCTGGTAAGCTCTCCTTCATTTCCTATCCTTCATTTCTCATCATCCTTCATTTCCCATCATCCTTTATTTCCCATCATTTATCGTTACAATAAAGATACTTAACATATTTTCAAAGGCCAGCAGGTGATCAGCCTACTGTGCCTGAACCTTGAATGGCACATTCGGTGTTGCCCGTTGGTCAAGTCACTTGAGCCTGGCTAGTACAACTTTTTTTCGGATCCTTTCAGAATTTTTATGACTCTCGCCTGGAGATTCACTTGGAATCTTCTCAAGTACTTTAGAGACACCTTTGATATAACCTTTCTGTGTTGCAGCCCTTTACTAAGAGACATTTAACACCCCCTCAGCCCGGACTCTCTCTAAAGTGGGAATACCCTGTCTGTAATTTCTGACAGATTCCCTCTAAAGCGTCAAAGCGGGAATACACCCATTCTGTAATCTCTTCAGATTTCCCTCTCCAGCGGTGATCCGTGAGGACTACATATTATATGCTTGGAAAGGTGTCCCGATCTATTTCTAGTGACCCAATCAGTGTAAAGTATGAAGTCATGTGATGTAAACATCATTGTCCCAGAGATTGTTGCTAAACAAATACTTTCTCCTTTAATACAATAGAATATTGACGCTTGGACTAAGGTTAAATGAATTGAAGGGGAGCAGGCACTAGAAAAACATCAAGCAACTTTAAAGTTATTGATTTTTATATATGTTTCTTTGATGTAGTTGATATCTGGATTTACCAACAAATAGTAGGAACATGACAGGATAGGCTTGCTCTACGAGCTCAGGCACAGGGGAAAGTTAGCCTCGCTGGGTCAGGGCTGAGAGTGAGAGGGTTAAAAGCCTAGTTAACCATACGTGTGAATGGGTCAAATTTTAATTATTGGTTTGAACAAACTTCCTTCTAATCTAAATAGATATTATGATATATGTATATATAAAAATATTGTTGTGTATTGTTCCAGGTGCAATGAGTGGAGGGGGCTCCACTGTCTGCAAGGGCAAAATGGGTTCTCATGTGGCTGCTGTGGACGTGGATCCCAAAGAAATGATAAACATGGAAAACAATCTGGAAAAGGTAGTACAGACGTCCCCCTTTTGATTATTTTTATGGTATTAATTGTTGGACCAAAAGATTCAGACTTGCCAACTCCTATTTTTTCAAAGGGATTTTTCTATTTTTTGGTCATTTTAAAACTGATCAAATGGTCTGTTTTTATTTTAAAATCCTGTTTTTTCACAATATTTGTTATTCTTTGTCTCTATTAATGTCCTTTTTTAAAATAGTCTTGTCCTGTTTTTTGTTTACGTTGGTTAGGGTTGTGATTATATATGTAATATGTTTTTTTCTTTAAAGATTGAAAAATGGAATTGGGAATTAAAGTTGTTTTTATCTTTATCATTTGATTTTTTCAGCTCAACAAAGAATGGCAAAACCTACAACTCGACAAAGTACGACTAGAGGACACCATCCAGCAGAATGAGAAAGATCTCGTCACTATGAAACATAATATGAAGAAACACACTGTAGAAGTCGAGGTGAGATATTCTCATTTGTCATGTATATATGTACTACTTCTCTCTCTCTCTCTCTCTCTCTCTCTGTGTATGCAGTCATTTTAATATTATTATTATCATTATTATTAGGTATCCCAAACTGCCGCGCTGACGAGGCGAACGCCTTGATTTTGGCCGAAATTTTCGTCTATTTCACTCAACAATGTCTCTTTTCAGACGGAACCCCTCTTAATAAAAATTAGATCCCCATAAACTACAACATTCGTTTTCTTTGAAAATCATATTCACGAATAGTAGTTATGGATTTAACGCAATCCGCTTTTTAAATCATGCCTATCGAGTCACCTGATCGCTAATTTATGACAAAAATCGGCAAGAAATTAACGTCTATTTTGGGTTGCTTCATTAAAATTGCTCGCATGTGGTGACAATCGCACGTATCGATGTGTAGTCAAGTGTGTCAGAACACACGAAAGATCAGCTTTCCCATTATACAAACTTCATGTTGCTAATAAATATAGTGATTGTTGAGTAACAACGTCATAAAAAATTCTAATTTTTAGCAACAAAATTACTAGCCTGTCTCTTTTGTTATTGGATAGAGAGTTAGACTAAGACAAAGCCCAACATTAGGAGAAGGTTATGTGTAAAAATCGCTACGATTGGTCAAACACCCATCTTGCGCCATCAATTCAAAGACAAAGTCCCTAAACACGCACGCCTATCAAGCTCTCTCGATTTGCCAGTCTAGACAGAACACACCAAATTTGCCAGTCAGATAGTTTTTGCTCAACATGCCAAATAAATAGATAATAGATGCAAAGTTGTGTGGGAGGTGTTTGGGTGAGTTTGAAAATGTGAGATTTCATTAATAAGAAAATTGGCATAAAAAAAGCCAGTTTCGAATTGTAAGTTTGCGGTGGTCAACCAATGAAAGAAGAGAAAATACATTTTGATATAATAAGACTCCACCCATTTGGAAGTTAACAGGGACCTTGTTAGCCTGTCATTACTGTCAATCAAATGTTCTAATGGTGAAAAGTCAGTCAAGTTGAGTAGATGAGTACAGACATGGTTTACAAGTCTTGAGTCTCTAGTCTGACTTAGAAGTGCGAACATGTGTTATGCTTTGTTGTCGAGCTTCACTGTGTCACACAGAGACATGAAGAAAGTTGAAAGGGGATGAGTAGTGGTGATGTCAGAAGTCTTTCTTTATTTCGATCTGTTCAGGCCCTCACACCACACGTGGCCTTGGTTTTATTCATTCATTATATTATAGCTAGTCTCTTGTCCAATGAAACAATGAAATTAGAGTGTGTACTGTAGGGTGAGAAATGATAGACCGCCACGGGACCTGCTAATCGCAACGTCTTGCCAGTGATTGCAAAATGTTTAATTTCGATTTTAACGCTCCTTTACTGTGCTTATTGACAGTAAAATAACTTAAATTTGTTAGTATAGATTGGAAAATTAATTAATTTGCGCTATAAATTACCCGAAACACGCATATTTTTTAATTAAAAAATCATTTGAAGATGTTGCGGCGATTTTTAAGCAATCAAGAGATTGAAATCATGGTTCTATTCTTTCTTTCTTTCTTTATCAATAACCTTTTAGTACCTTTCGGTGTAAGGTTGGTTCTATTCTATAATTCATAATTCAATCTTTCTTTTGATAGCATAACTTTAGAGATCTTTCATAAAGCTGTAATTTTATAATGATTTGAAAGTTGCCGTTTTCTACTGATTTGCATAGTTTTGGCAAGTACTAAGGGTCACTTACAGGCTTCATAAGAGGTAATAAATGGGAATTGACATCCAACTTTCTATAATTTACATTTAGATATTGAGTTCTTCTATATTTTCATATCCTTTGTTGTGTGTGTCTAAATACATTTGGCGATTTTTTTCAATTTTTCGAAGTTGGTCAATTTTTTTATATTTTACCTGTTTCTTCCCAAACTCTAAAATTGCTCCGACATCATGTTGAGTGTTAAATTTGAATAATTTATCAGTGGCTTACATTTCTGAAAAAATTAGGCTCAATCTATACATTAGTTAGTCTGTGGTCAAGAAGTTTGGATAGTGTGGCTATCTTTGTTGCCGAGTTATGATCGTGCGAAGTTGGCACATCGGGACAATGCAAAATTTACCCCAGAAGTGACCAAATATTACATTTTACAAAATGCCGTAACTTTCTTAAAAATCATGCTATCGAAATAAACTTGGTACCAAAGTTCATTCGATTATAAGTTCTGCAAGCCACAACCATTAGTTTTGGTGTGTGATCGAAATGAAAAATCAGTTTGGGATACCTATTATTATTGATGAAGTACAAGTGGCCACCAGGAGTATTGGGTCAAATCGTTATAACTGTGGCTTTAATTCTTCCATATTTACTACACACAAAAAAAATCGATGTTTTATAAAATGAATAGTTTAAAAGTAACGGGGATTTGTTCGCTCTCCTGTGAAAATGTGGCATTTGAGTTTCTTCCTTATAGTATAGCCAATAATGTGTGTCTTTTTTCCCCTCCATCTCTGTGTGAACAAATTTTGAGTTAAGAAATAAAGAAGTAAAGAAGAATAGCACTCATATAGCGCATATCCACAAAATTCATCATGCTCTATGCGCTTTACAATGTATAGTTTACCCCCAGCAGGCCATAACACTCCTGTATCCTTCTCAACTCCATGAGGAGTATACAGTGCGAGCTGCCGGTTAGGCGCTTCGGCACTAGCATTCTGCCCTCGGACAGTTACTCATTTACACCTGAATCGATTGAGGTAAGCAGAGTGCCTTACCTAAGGACACAACGCCAATAACATGTGGTTGTGAATCGGACCGGACTGTGCTGTTAGTGTAGGTCCCACCTGTCACCCGTTCAATTGGTCACCTCATTCACCGTTGCTTGACCACAACTGAGTTGTGTTAACCACTCAGCCACTGACGCCCCAAATAAATGTCTTTTGTTTTGAGCTGAAGAGTGAAGTTTGATATTAAATGTAGGAATGATATTGACTTGTCTCCAGGGCTTGAAAGAACGCAGGAAATCGTTTGAGAGCCAAATCAAGGACCAGGAGTTGGTATTACAATCTGTCATACCGGACCAGGGAAAACTCACTCTTCTAAAAAAGCAAGTGCAGGAATGCCGTAAAGGTAAACATTATGTTTGTCTAAATAGTTTGGCCTCACTATTTTTTAAGTTTGAATGGGAGATTTCTGATTTTTTTTTGCACTTATTGTAGAAATTATCAATTGCATCTAAGGGTACATTAAGTTACAACTGCATTTCCTTTTGTAACTTTCAGTTGAGGAAGGTGAAAAGTTTCCGTGTCTATGTATGAGGCTTGTCCATGATTTAGTTGTTTGTACTCTTAAATGAATGGGTCATGATAGGGTTAAAGACATCAAGGTCATAGGTGATTGAAGAGGTCGAGCAGTGATTGCCTGTATGGTGTGTTTCTAGCTATTTATCTGACCATTTCATGACACCTAACACCGTCACCGTTTCCAAGATACAATATCTTTCTTTCTTATCCAGTTCCCTTTTACCATTACAGTGTAGGGCCAGCACTATGAGGCTGGATTTCTCTGAATCAAGGTATTAAGCCAAGCAGGTGATCAACCCACTGTGAAGATACAATATATAGATTGTAAAGTTTTACTTTTTTCTCTCATCCGTTATTGACGTTCATGGATTTATTATTTTCATTGACAGCCTTTGAGAAAGTATCCGAGACAACCACAAAGCTGGAGGCAGATGTGAAAGAGTGAGTTGTTTCTCTTTTGTCTTTACTTGTTACGTTACCTTATTGTCTAGCCACTAGACTTTGGATGCAGAGGACTGGGGTTCAAGTCCCGCCAGTTGCAGAATATTTTTTCTATGGACCTTTCACAGTTGTCAAGGCTCTGGAGATTCATGTGGAATCTTTTCAAGTTCTGTTGAACTGCCTTTGATATGACCGTTATGTGTTAAAAAGGTCGTTAAACTTCAAACTTTCGAACTTTTTAAATTGTAGAATATCAACATGTGTGGTAAATTAACACTCTGACTTTTATTGTATCTCTGATAGACGTATACCACTCTTAGAGATGTGGTTCCATTTTGTAGTGTTGATTAGATTAGCAGATACATGGCACAAAGAAGTTAGGCTGGCATAAAAAGAAATAAGTTAGAAGTCATGGAACCAACTAGAGGAAAGACATTCAGTGAGGATGGAATGAGATATTTATTTGGTGGCTTATACTTATACCTCTACACCGATAAATGAAAGGAAGAAGGGATGGAACCAACTGGAAAGAGACTCTCAGGACAGGATAAAATGGAGCTATGCTGTTGATGGCTTTTTCTCCACTCGGAGTTAAAAGGGGCACAGTGGGCTGATCACCTGCTTGTCTGAAATCCTTGGATCCACAGCTTTTCCAACTCCTTTCGTTTTGCCACATGTGGCGGGTGTGCGACACTTGGGTAGAACAGGGAGCTGACCCCAACACTGCATTGCCGTATTGATGGGGCTTGATCATACAAACAAGGAGTTAAAAGGGAAAAGATTAGATTGATTTAAAGAAAGGGTTGGTATGTCTTTTGATGTTTGGTCTAATTTGTCATTGTATAAAATGGAGCTATGCTGTTGATGGCTTTTTCTCCACTCGGAGTTAAAAGGGGCACAGTGGGCTGATCACCTGCTTGTCTGAAATCCTTGGATCCACAGCTTTTCCAACTCCTTTCGTTTTGCCACATGTGGCGGGTGTGCGACACTTGGGTAGAACAGGGAGCTGACCCCAACACTGCATTGCCGTATTGATGGGGCTTGATCATACAAACAAGGAGTTAAAAGGGAAAAGATTAGATTGATTTAAAGAAAGGGTTGGTATGTCTTTTGATGTTTGGTCTAATTTGTCATTGTTGCTACCCCACAGGCTCCATGCGCAGATTTTGGACAAGGGCAAAGCCAAGCTGTCGTCGTGTTTGTCCAGGCTGAAGGCCATTAATAACAACATTGATCAAGTCACGGGGCAAATCACCAAGAACACCGTCGGGGTCAAAACATCGGAAAGGTAAAGCAGTTGTCTCATACCTACGAAGTCCTGATTTTTAAAGTGATTTTTGTTTTTTAGTAATTTTTAAATGTGTCAAATCTTTGTAGTTTTGTCCTGTTTTTACTTGTTAGGAGTTGCTAGGCCTCAGGTTGTCATGGTCAAACTTTCTTTTAGTCTTTGCTGCCATTCTGTTCTAAAAACAGGGTTTGACATTTTTAAAACTTCCAATAAACAAACAATAAGAATGGGATTTTCTTCCTTATTTCAAACCCTGTTTCTAATCTATTGGACTAAAACTTCTGGCAGCCATCATTTCAGCCTGTCATTTTTTGTTTGAGTAAAAATAGACCATTGTAATAGAAAGCTAGTAACACGCATAGTAGATCCATCTAATGTAAAAATGTATCGAACTAAGTGGGAAGAGGATGTTTGATTGTAAAACAAGTAATGATGAATAAACCTTTTGCGATAAAATGTCAATTTTAACTGGCAATGAAGATGACGCTATTTTCTCGCTGCTTACGAAGTTTAACAAAGCATAGTTGCAGAGGGGAATCCCCTCAGAAGTCAATTGGGTTTCATGGATATGCTAGCTGTATAAGGTGGAAATTGGTACCCATTTTTATACCGGAGTACAGTCAAGTTTTATGTCCCACAAAACAAATTGCCTGGAGCAGGGCTCAAACCCATATTCCTCTCCATGGAAGTCTTCTGTTTTAACCACTTGTACATCTCACCTCCAATCTTTTAATAGTGTCAGGTCTAATAGTTTAATGTCAAATAGAAGAAAAGTGATATCTGTTTTGTTTTGTTATCCAAACCACATTATACCCCCAAGGAGTGTTGTGGCCAGCTCCATGTCCAGCATTGCTGAACACAGAGCTGGAAAAACTCTGGATCAGGTTGATAAGGCAAGCAGGTGATCAGCCCACTGTGCAAAAGTGATATCTATGCACGGTTAATCAATGGGTTTTTTTTTCCATTCAGAAACCTGAAAAGAGCTCAAGAAAAAGTTGTTTCCTTGAAGGAAGAAATCGAAGAAACCAAACAGCTGATTGAGTCGTTGACAGAAAGAATAAAACAGATTGAAGGGGAGGCCAAACATCTGCTGGAACTTTATGAACGAGCCCAAGTAAGTCCTTACTGGTTTGTTTTACACAGGGGGCAAAATAATGATTAGATCAGGGATTTTGTAGAGGGAGGCCTCAATACGAAGATTCATCAAAAGCCTTCAATATCAAGGCTAGCTAAAACTAAACATCGAAAATATTGATTTTATTTTAGATAGCAATTTTTTTTTTTTGGGGGGGGGGGGGGCGGACATGTTATGTTGATTAGACCGTATAATATAATGTTAACACAAATTCTTGGAATGGTGGCTCGACATTTAAATTGCTGATTGCTTGTACTCGTTGTGATGATGTCCACTTACATGTCACGTTTCTGGATGCAGAGGTCCAGGTTCGAGTTCTGCCTTGTGCCAGATTTTTTTGGATTTTTTTCTCTGGACCTGAAGATGGAATCTTCTCAAGTTCTGTTGAACTGCTGTTTATATGACCCTTGTGTGTTGAAAAGGACTCCACAACTTTTTTAGTTGTCTGGTTCAGTAAATGAGACTTGTCCTGCTTACGGTGGTGTTTGAGATACAGGAATTAGTTGTATTATGTTCTTTCTATATAGAATGTGCTGGGTTAGGGTGAAACTTGTGGTGGCAATAGATTTCTACTAGAACAGCCATTCAGTTTGTAAATATTACAAATCAATGATTCAACATTCACATTTAACTCAGGGGGCTGATCATCTGCATGTCTGAAATGCCTGGATCCATAGCATTATCAGATATGTCATGCATGATGGTGAGGACATCTGCAATTGTGGATGTCTTGAGCACCATTAGTGATAGACTATGGAGCTGGTCCTAACGCACTGTGTAGCAGCAAATTAGGCTTGGTCATATAAACAAAACATTCACATTTTTACTTCCTGCTTAGCTTTCCTGCTTGTCAAGACCCATTTTACACAACTGATTTGCAAGCGTTTCCACAGATCTCCCTGTTAAGTGTGATATGTTTGTTGTCCGTGTTGTTCATTAGCTGAGGAAGGGTATAAACCCAAAACATTCTTCGTCACTGTCCTTCGTCCTTTGGAAGTTTTTTTCATTTTCATCAATTGTTTTACCCTTTGCCTTTAGTACATAACTTTCAGCAGCCCCCATTTCATTTATACCCAAGTCATGACAATGGAGCTTACAGTAACTTTCAAATATTTTTTTTTTAGGCTGATGTGAAAGAGAAAGAAGACAAATTAACGGGAATGTCGGAGAATGTCACAGAATGGGAGAAACAGGAAGCAGAGCTGGCAAAGGAAGGTGTGGAATTCAAGCATGAAATGGAAAAGTGGGATGGAATGTTAAAAGAAAACAAACAAAAGAGAAAGCACTGGGACAAAGAGGTACGGCAGAGTGTGTGTGTCATTTATTGTGTATTGTCAATTGTGTCACTGGGATCTGATGGGCCACGACGAAAGAGCGAGGTTCATGATCTGCGCAACTCTTATCTCACTTCAAGTCATGACTTCAAACTCATTCTGTATCTGAAGCCATGGTCATCTTCGATCCCGAAGTTCGAAGGACGCACATCATTATTGTGTCAGTTGACAGTGGATTGTACATCAAGTCTTTGGTGCTGTCCATTTTGTTGTATGGATGTGAAGGCTGGACCATGACCAGAAAAAAGCCAGACATTTGAAACTAAGTGCTTCAGGCAGCTTCTTGGAATATTTTTGGAAAACAATGACTGTATAGAGTCCGGTAAATCAGATGGCTGGTCCTCTAGTCTAGTCTAGTGCCACTTCCAGCCATGGTAAAGAGAAGTAAACTGCCATGCTTTGGAAACAACACAGTGGGCTGATCACTTGCTTGTCTGAAACTGTGATCCAAAGAGTTTCCAGTTCTGTGTTCAGACGTGTTTGGTGGTCGGGGTGACTGCATTTATGGCAGGTATCTTGTGTGCCTTTCATGGCTGAACATTACTCTGTGGTACTAATGGGGCTTGATCAAACAAACAAACAAACAACAAGGTTTGAAAATATGTCACATAACAACCAGACCTGCCAAGTCCTGTTTATTAAAGGGGTTATCTTGGGGGTTTTTTAATGTGTCAAATGGCCTGTTTTGAATCCTGTTTTTCTTTGTCTCTGTTACTGTCCTGGTTTGTGTGTGTAGTCTTGTCCTGTTTTTACTTTGGTTAGGGTCGGGTTGACAGGCCTGACAACCCGCCTAGAATCCATCTACAAGGAACAATGGAAGGCGGTTGGCGGGGTGCTCAACTGGTCCACACTCTTTCTTTTGTCTTCTATCCCCCTCACCTATCGTCCCTGCTCCCATGGAGCTTTCTGTTCTTGTCCTGGAATGAGATGAACCGGTTTTGCTTGGGGTTGGGTCTCTTGCCGGCTGGAAATATTCAGTTGTATTCTTATTTTTTTTGTTTTTTGAGAGATGATATTTTTTTTCTCATGTAAATCATCTCTCTTTA
>JARBEQ010081260.1:0-14359 GCA_030265355.1 Tritonia tetraquetra | reverse complement strand
TTTTATGGCTGAACATGGGGTTGGCCCCAACACTGCTTTGTGCGGTATTAATGGGGTTCGATCAAACAAACAAACATGGAACACTGTAAGCAGTGGAATCATCACATGAGAACAAAACAAAGGACAACTACCACTGCCATTGCAAGTGTTAAATTGTTTCTCGTACACATTTCACCTGCTGATGACCTGCTTGCCTGAGGCTCACTGGTTCAAAGAGTTTCAGTCGTATTTGGTGGTCGGGGTACGCCCTTCATGGCTGAGCATAGGGCTGACCCCAACACTGCTCTGCAGTATTAATGGGGCTCGATCAAACAAACACATTTCACTAGTTCTTTCCTGAGCAGTAAATCAAAGTACAAGGTAAAAGTCTGACCAGACGAGTTTCAAGAAAGAAGAGAAATCCTTTGCGTTACATTCACACATTTATTGCACTTCATTGTGATACAATCGGCTTGACATCAATCTTTCTCTCACCTTGCCATAAAATGCTAAAATGCACAACCAACATATCACACAAGAAAATTTATTACAAGAAAGTATATCTGTCCAACAATCTATAAATAAAAACAAGTTAACCATTAAAAAAAAACCCCCCCCCCCCCCCCCCCCCCCCCCCATAACCCCAAACAACTAGTTCCCACTCTACTCTATATTACTTCCAAAGGGTGGCTACGATGATAGAAGCAGCCACCATTACCACCACACCACTGACACACTTATTCCCACAAAGCACCCTGGTCGCATCAACTTTAACACAGTGTCTAACACACAACCTTGCATTCCAAAAACATCGCTCTAGGATCTATACAACTCTAATTTCATTAATTCTTCACTATTATTATTATTATTAATATTAATATAAATTTAATTATTCCACGATGTACATCAATACAAAAAACATGAAAAAAATAGAATGGAAGTTGAATGACGATGATATTGTTTGACACGACTTTCTCCAATGAAGTGTTTGTTCAGTTTATTGTATCACCACATCCGTACATTATGCAGAACCAGTTGGTGTGACATCCCCACATTACATAGAACCCCACCCCACGGCAGCTGATTGACGTCTGTGTTCAACAGTGTGTACCATAAAGAATGCTAACATTCCAAATTTGGCATTTTTTAGGGGGGTCTACTTCCAGAAAACACTGCAACTATTCCATCAAATTTATATGCTTTAAAAGGGTGGGGCCATAAGGAAATTACTAAATCCTCCGCTCCAAAGATTAAAACTTTGTTTTCTAAATCTTTTTTTTTTCTTCAGATCACATTTCATTCCACTCTCTAATCAAAGCAGGCCTGCCAACCATAATCAGCGTAAAATCAGGATAAGACTACAGAAAATGCAGGACACTAATAGATAGAAAGAAGAAAAAAATATTGTCAAAAACCCCAAGATTGTTCAATAATAACAAGCGAAAAAAAACAACCAGGTGATTCTTTGAGTTTCAAAATGACTAAAAAAACAGGTAAAATCCCTTTTAAAAAAAAAAACAGGAGTTGGCAGGTCAGCCCTTGTAATGATAAATGGTATCATTCAGGAAAGGAGGAAACTCTGATAGTGCTAGCAAATAAAGCCATAGAGAAAAAAAGTGGTCATGCTTATAAATGGCAACTCCACCTTGCCAGAGATACTCTACCCTGGATTGCTCTCTAAAATGATAAAAAAACAGGAAAATCCCTTTAAAAAAAAAAAATGAAGTTGATAGGTCTGACTACGGTCTAACCCCTTTTCTTCCCTATGTCTTTTTTCCTCCTATCCACATATCATTGATTCCATTGTGCAAATCATCTCTCTCATTCACATAAAACCATAGTTAGGGATGTTCATATTCCAATTCCAATATTGTGAAAAAAAATTAGAGAGAGAGAGAGAGAAAAAAAAAAAAAGTTAAATACTGCGAAACAAGTTCTTAACATAAATTTGATTCTAACCCTGGTCTTATGGTCTTTCCTCACGACTACAAAACAGGATGCTGAAGTCTATTTGAATACCAAATACAGCGATGTATGAAAGGATGGAACAATTCAAATACAACGAGACGTAAGATGCCCAGGGTCGCCAACAAAAACTCCACCCAAACAAAACTTTTCCTACTAATGAAGTGACTGCTAGCATGTTTCATACACATATAATATATATTATGTATTATATTATAAAGATACACATCACAAGGTGAAACTAATCTTAACATCTAATGTACACAACTTACGCATAAGAAAATATTCTCATAATCAAAGGTCTGTCAAAAATCAGAAACTACACCAAAATGGAGAATCAGAAAAAACACAAAAACAAATACAAATGACATCTATAATTTTTTTAATTTTAATTTTTTTATCATCCAATTCCAAAGCAACAATTTCTGTTCAGTTTTGTCAGGAACTATGACCAGCCTAAGATCTCACAACTAGGAGAACAAGATTATGGATTGTATTTATTCACTTTCATTGGGTAGGTGATGAGAGTCTGTATTATACAATAAGTAACCAAAATCTGCTGCCAAGATGAAGACAGAGACAAAGAGAACAAAAAACATAATTCTGACAAATTCACCCCCTTAAAAAGTTGAGTTTTAAACCCTATGAAACACAAATTGGTCACATCATAGGCAGTTCAACAGTACTTGGAAGATCACATGTGAATCTCTAGGGCAGAGCCTTAAAAACTCGTCCAGAGAAAAGCAGGATTCAAACACTGGATCTCCACATCTAGAGGCAAGTGATTTGATCTCACTGCCATGGATTACCCACTTCTATTTCTTTCAATATTTTCAGGTACACAGTCGAAGCGTTTAATCGCAAATGCCACTTAATTGCAATTTTCCCAAGAAACGTAAGAAATTCTTTATAAAAGTCACGGGTTAATCACAACTCACTTTGGATAATCGCAAAGCCGGCAACACCCTGCATCACATTTTCGGTCGTCTTTTTTCTGCTTTCACGTTTAGCTAAACAATGATCGCATGTCTCCATTGTCATTAGCTAACAACTGTAACGATACAATAGCCTTTCACTGATTGTGGGTCTAGCAGACAGCTGCAGCCGACCATGTCCAATCAATAAGCGCCGGAGGAAAGCAACAGACATACCTAATACCGTCTAGTAGTGAAATGACCCTAAATTACTGGGCCCACGGCCAACTCCAGTTAATCGCAAAAAAAAGTGCTGCTCCCGTTGTGTTGCCATTAAGCGGAGTTGACTACTTTTTTGTCTTCATCACAACAGAGAGACTCCTCACTCTTCTACAAGAGGTTGTGCCCTAAGAAAAAAAAATTAATAATTGGCTATTTTTTCAAATGTCAAAAAATCTATTTCATGACTTTGAAGTTAGTATTCATTTTCATACCCACACAACACACATGTACAGCGCTGAAACTTTTATCCATAACCACCAACCAAAATCTCTCCATTCCAAAGTATCTACATCGTGTTGTACAACACACAACAGAAACATTTGTCACAACTGAATTAGTAGCACAAATCAAAATAATAGAGAAATAATATATTACAACTAGCATTCCTACATAAATGAAAAGAAAATCAAAGGGTATAAATTAATGCATAAATATTATAATTATTGTGAGTGAATCACTTGAATGAGAGAGCCATCCAAAACCCTCAACGCAATAACCCATCAGCCGTCACGTTCACAAAATACTCATAATCTCACCCCCAAAACACTCCGAATTTACAAACTTCTGTCTTGATAGCAGACGAAATAAAATAACATGCATTCAATGCCACCGTCCATCCGTCTATCAATTGTCTCAAGATCTCACTCATGCCAAAGTTATCCCACAATTCACACAAAAAAAAGCAAGACTAAGATTGGTGTAATTTGTAATGCTTTTTCTCAACCAAGTTAAAAAAAAACCAAAAACAATAGCCTTTAACTGAAAACTGATTCTAAAACCAAATTGTATTCGTCACTTAGTCAGTCAGTAATGGAATGATGGTTTTGAAGAAGTGAATTCAAAGACAGTTCAATTCACACCAAAATAAATAAAAAAGACAAGAGATATTAACCCCCAACCCCCATGACGGCCTAGAAATAAAAAAAGGTGTGCGATTTCTATTCCTTTTATCTTGGTTCAAGGTCAGGGCAGTCAAAATTTATTTTTCTTGGTTCGAAGTCAGTCAAATTTTTATGTTTCTTGGTTCAAGGTCAGTCAAGCATACAAAGTTTACACTCCTTACAAACCCCATGACTTAAGTACAATTTTGAACATCGATTTCAACCCACAACACCTCATGCACACAATTATTGCATTTATATGGTGTGAAATACTTGCAAAAAAAATATTAAAAAACAAACAAACATTACAGACAAATATAAATCATAAATAAAATCCCCACCCCCCCCAAATGATAAACCTCCCCTTAAAAAAATATCAGGAAAAAAAGCCAAAACAATCTCTACACACTAAATTGATGACATGGGTAAAAGGACAATTATCTTTTTTTTTCTCCCCCTTTGTTTAAAAAGTATTTTATTTACTATCACAAGTTCATGACAAATTTTTTGAGACGAGCATCTTAGCTACATAAAACGCTTTCCTAAATTCATACATTAATTTCATCTCTGGTTTAATATCCAAAGAGAGAAGTTTACAGAAATTTTAAAAAATCAATTTTCCTCCTGCGTGAACAAATCAACCTCTATACTCTTACACGATCAGCGTCCGACACAGACGGTATATTCATTCTTTACTGATTGTTATATTCATCTTAAAATGTTTTCAAATGCAATATACATTCTTTTATCTGCCAAATCTTCTCC
Source organism: Tritonia tetraquetra (assembly GCA_030265355.1). Classification (NCBI taxonomy): domain Eukaryota; kingdom Metazoa; phylum Mollusca; class Gastropoda; order Nudibranchia; family Tritoniidae; genus Tritonia; species Tritonia tetraquetra. The sequence continues at coordinate 9,573 of JARBEQ010081260.1, read as the reverse complement.
TCCAATGTTCATCGTCGAGGGGACAATATTTCATTTTTTACTTTACCCCTTGGTCAAGTCTGCTCTCTTCTGACAAAATGTTGCATATGCGCCATCCCAAATTTAAAAAAAAAACAGATTAAGATTTCTTATCCATCGTGTGTCAGAGAGAGAGAGAGAGAGAGAGAGAGAGAGAGAGAGAGAGAGAGGGGGTGGGGGGGCTGTTTTTTTTCTTTTTCTCCCTCCTGTCCTGTACACTTTGTTTTTTTAAATATGCAACATTTTGTCGTAAGAGGGCAGAGAGTATGTGTGCTAATAATGAAAAAAATAAACGTGTGAGGCTATAAGATCAAAAAGAGGTAGATGGCATTTGCTACCAAATCAACAGGGTTTTTATTCTGTTTGGGAGACAGTCACATAATTCTCATAGACAACATCATCAATAAAAACTATCTACAGAAACCTCTTGCTTGGAAAGGGCTACATGGCATTTATATGTACAAAGCAAACTGGCAGGAGGGCACAGGATTCTTACTCTATTGAAAAATCATTTTAAGTACTGGTTTATAAGTTACTGCAGTTTTTCTTTTCTTGTTTTATTATTGTACAACACTAAGCAGTGTGTAATCTGGTCATGTTTGTTGTTTGTTTGTGTTTGATCAAACGCCATTAATACCGCAGAGCAGTATTGGCCAACCCCATTTTCAGCCATAAAAAGCAGACCCAAGATAGCAGGCATGAATGCAGGTGCCCCGACTTCCACCACCAAGCATGGCTGATGGACATAAGAGTTGGGAATTACTGTGGATCAAAGAAGTTCAGTCTGGTCATTCGACACAAATAACACTGATTGAGCAAGCCATTAGAGAGGTATTCCACATGGGACTTAATTCATTGCCAAGGTCACAATTGACTGCCAAAGTCACAATCGACAGTCAGCGTTAGAGATACAATTGACTGCCAAAGTCACAATCGACAGTCAGCGTTAGAGACACAATTGACTGCCAAAGTCACAATCGACAGTCAGCGTTAGAGACACAATTCCAAACACATAAGTTGAGAGAAGACCCTTACAATAAAAGTGTTCAGGTTGTTTATTCCTACTGAAGAAACAAATTTCCTACTGAAGAAACAAATTTCCTTTGAAAAAAAATACATAAATGTGGAAATGACACATCCTAGAGGTCACTTGATACCGAGTCGATGAAAGCGGCTTGCAATGTGGTTTGAAGAAAACCATTCATTCTTTGGGTAAAAAAGGTATAAATTAGACAGTACCAACTTCAGTTCTTTGTGTAAAGTTTAAAAACCTGTGGCAAACACCCCCCCGCCCCACCCCTCTCTCAAAATGAGACAAATCATTTTTCAAACATTTCTTTGTTTACAAACTACAGCATGTTAGAATAAAGCACGAGCTTAAAATGAAGTGAATGGTAAGAACCCTGATGAATGCCATCCATAACAGTGAAGAGTTTTATCACGTTGTTATCTATCAATTGGAGATTCGTGAACTGTCCGACTCCAAGGGACAGGAGCTGAACAGTAAGAGGAAAGAAAAACATGTATTTTACATTCTTGTCAAAAGCCATACTTGTATGACATGGGTATTGTGTCAAAAGCCATACTTGTACGAGATATGGCATTGTCTGAAAAGCCATACTTGTATGACATGGGTATTGTGTCAAAAGCCATACTTGTATGAGATATGGCATTGTCCGAAAAGCCATACTTGTATGACATGACATTGTGCCAAAAGCCATACTTGTATGACATGGTTTTGTATTGTGCCAAGAACCATACGTGTATCAAGTATGACTCAAACTCAACGGGGACGAGATTTACATTACAATGACATCAACCAGGAGAGAAATAGGAGAGAAATAGTGAGCACCCCACCCACCCAACAACAGAGACAGAGTTGACAAATTATAGCTTACAAAGGCAAAATTTGATAGTTTGATCTTCAGCAAATACACATTTTAGATTCAACTTTCCCCAAAACTCAATAATAATAATTAAATCAAATCATATAAAAAAAAATTTAAAAAAAGGTTTCTAAACTAACCTTTCTTTTATAAGAAAAAAAAAAGAGGAAAAAAATGTTGGGTTTTTTTGCTTGGTTTAGTCAGTCATACGACAATTGTTTTTTTATGTAAAGACATCAGTATTTGCGTGTTTCCCAAAAAGCAAGTTGTGACTCCTAATAGGAAACACATTATAATCTAAAATAAGATTGTTTACAAAAATAAATATATATATTAAAAACCCTGAACACAACTCTTGACCAATCTATTCCCACTAAATTCACCGCCACTAAAATTAATACAGAAATAACAAGTTCGGACAAGCTGGAAGAAAAAAAAAGAAGAAAAAAAAGACCCATTCTAATAAAATGCACAGAAAAATATTGAGGACACGCTGTCTGCCTGTACTAAAAGATATTGTTATATTGATAACAAGATGGATATGCTTTGAGTTAACAAGGTCGGAGTCCACCTGAAATGAGGTGAAGCGGACCAGAGACCATTTTGGGGTTTTTTAAAAGATATTCATTATGTACAATAATAACTAGAAAGCAATCTTTAGTGATGATTCTGAGCACTCCCTACAGTCGCCGCTGTCGCCCCTCTTGAGGAATTACTGTCTGCACTGCCTGTTTCCATACTGTGGGCACCATCTGGGGAAAGACAAACATTTACAGTGGAACTTGAATACAACACGGCCTCAGATGCAATGGGAACTTGTCTACAACGGGACATTTATATATATATCTCTGGTCTTTGCTCTATACAAAGTATATCTAATAATAATAAATAAATCTATTTCAGGAATGGGAATTGCATAGAACAGGATTTAAGCCAAGGTCCTGTCGATCCCATTGTAACTGAGTTCCACTCCGCGCAGTAAAGGAAGGTTAAATCGAAGCTTTCTGATCGTGCTTTTGAATACTCAGCTCTCTGTTGTTTGGAATTCTCTCTCAGCGAAAACTAGAAACTGTAAAACTTTTCATTCGTTTGGAAAATCCTTAAAAATTGAACTCTTTCTTTGTGCGTATTGGTGAATCTATGAATTGTTTGTGTTCCCTTGATATTCTTACGTCGTGATGACATTGGCAAGTGCCTTTTGAGCATCTTGATGGAATTAGGCGCTATACAAATATTCATTATTATTATTATTATTAAGAGGTGACAAAGTGGTGACGATAACGGACTTCCATCAGCGGGGGTAGTGGCTTCAAGTTCCAACGCAGAAACTTCTTTTGTCTTGAGCAAGGAACTTTACTCCATTTGACTCACTCAACCAAGTGGAGGAATAGAGAAATTGTTCTCCAACTTAAACACGCTGGATTATGAAAGCAAAATTGGAGGTGGAATTACTTTAATAACTTCCTTTTGACCAGTCTATAACTTTGTTTTGTCTATAGACATGTTCTTATGGACACAAGGGAAGTGATTAGTACTTCTACCAGAAACGGACGGTGGGAATGAGTTAACTATATACTTTTTCAAGGTTAAAAAAACTGTATATAGTGCAAATCTATGCCCTCGAAATGCTGCTGAACTCCCTGGGGATCAAACCCTAGTAGAACCTCCCAGTTTTTATCAATAGTTGAAGGGCTACAGTAATTTGTTTATTGGCCCGTCTTTGATTAATACTGATCAGTGTATTGCTCATGGTGCCAATAAAGAGCTGTGGACACAGTGGCTGATCACCTGCTTGTCTGAAACTCTCTGATCCAAAGAGTTTCTGGCTCAGTGTTCGGTCGTGTTTAGTGGTCGGGGTGCCTGCATTTATGGCAGGTATCTTGTATGCCTGTCATAACTGAACGTAGAGCTGGCCCCAACACTGCTCTGCAGTATTAATGGGGTTTGATCAAACATGACAGAACACAAAGCCGGAAATGCTTTGGATCAGATAGTTTCAGACAAGCAGGTGATCAGCCCACCGTGAGATCAAAATGGTGACTAGCTCAATAAGTCCCTTTGTCACTAGCCAAGCACATGATGACACAAATTCAATATTGTTGCCGTAACAAATTATTTCTATCTTCTTCCAAAAAACTGTCTCTAAACCTTTTGGTCGTTCACGAGTGAATAAAAAATCCAAGAAATAAGCCTTACCATGATGGTTTTGCATAGCATTTTTCCTCTCTTTCTCCCTTTCTCTACTCTCATACTCCATCACTTCATTGTATATCAAGGCTGTGGAAGGGATAAAATATACAGATGATATGAATGAATAGTTGGAAAGGTTTCTCTTTCGTTTCTCAAACAAATAAACGTCAGAAGCTGAGTATATATCAGTTCAACCAAAACACCTAGAATATCCAATCATGGTGGATTACACTACCGTGGTACCGTGAATCTACATAGGGTGTCTGAAATTCTTTCTTTCTCATCCAGTTCCCTTTTACCATCACAGTGTAGGGCCAGCACTCTGAGGCTGGATTTCTTTGGATCAAGATATTGAGCCAAGCAGGTGATCAACCCACTGTGAAATAATCATAAATAAAACAGTATTTCTTCAGCTTCAGCTGGTGTTATGTTGCTGGTGGTGTTTTGGTTTTTGTTTGTGGATATCAATGCACAAATTGACAACATTGTTACTGACATTTTTAACAATTAACCATTAACCGCAATGAATGCAAATTGGAAAAAAAAGGGAAAAAAAAGGATGTTCTCTAACACAACTTTCCTAGCTGAAATTGTACAATAACCTTTTGAAGAAATACCAACACCTTTACTTAATACTAATTGAACAAGATTTATTTAAAACAGGATGGCTAGAGGGAATAAAAAACCTAAACCCCCCAAAAACCCAGTATTTCTTGGTGAATTAACATTTGTAGTTGTAGCCCTTTGATAGGTTCACAAAAATAAAAATAACTTCTCTAAATAATTTTTGGACCAATGCATCATGAAGAATGGGTAATTATTGCTACAGAGAAAAAAAATATCTGTGAGGAAAATAGTCAACTTACTTTTCCACTCTTCCACTGTGTGTTCTCTCTCATCCACTGCATGATCATACATGCCTGGAGCAGGCTGTGAAAGACAATGAAAGGGACATTAGATTTTACTCCCTCAACAACAAACAAATAAATATATCACAGATGTAATTTGAGTGTTTTAAAAAGTAAACTTAGTATTGTTATATATATAAATGGAAAGTGAAACATTCCTCCACCGTGTGTTCTCTCTCATCCACTGCATAAATCACACATGCCTGGAGCAGGCTGTGAAAGACCATGAAAGGGACAAGGATATATTATAACATTAGATTTTACTCCCTCAACAACAAATAAATCAAAGATGTAATGGTGACTTTTATTGCACTTCCTCAACTCAACAACAAACTAATAAAAATTGTAATCGTAACTCATAATGAAATAAATAACTCATAAGATTTTACTCCCTCAACAACAAACTAATCACAGATTTAATTTTAGTGTTTTAAAAAGTAAACTAGTATTGTTATATAAATCCAAAGTGAAACACACTTTCACCGTATCTCCTCTCTCATCCACTGTATGGTCATACATGCCTGGAGCAGGCTGTGAAAGACCATGAAAGGGACAAGGATATTACTCATGAGATTTTACTCCCTCAACAACAAATAAATCAAACATGTAATAGTGACTCTTATTACAACTTCCTCAACAGCAAACTAATAAAAATTGTAATTGTAACTCATATTTTCAAAGATGTAATCGTAACATAAAGAAATAACTCATAAGATTTTACTCCCTAATAAACAAAATAATTACAGATGTAATCTAAGTGTTTTAAAATGTAAACTAGTATTGTTATATAAATCCAAAGTGAAACATTTTTGGACAAGTCAATGCTTTCAGTGATCTCAATTTTTATCATTACATGTTGACGAAACAAACGTAAGTCAGTTCTGAATTACGTCCTTTTGGTAGAGGGCCACCATTTTTTTTCACATTTCCCTGTTTTCATTGATACAATTAAAACTATCCATCATTCAGGCCTGCAAACGCTAACCAAAGTAAAAACAGGACAAGACTACAGAAAAACAGGATAGTAATAGAGACAAAGAATATTTTTGTAAAAAAAAAAGAGGACAATTCATTAAAACGGTGAAAACATTTCATCCATTCCATCATCTCATGGCTCCTTGGAGGAGCAAAAGGCGTCAACAAATCGTCTCCGTTCAACTCTATCTTGGGCCAGTCTTTTCAGCTCATTCATGACTTTCCTGACTCTCTTCTCTCCTCTTCAACAGTCCTTCTCCATGTTCCCATCAGCTTCCCTTTCTTTCTTTTGCCTTGGGATGTCCATGTCAAAGCCTTGACTGGGTGTCTTGATCTCTTCATTCTGAGGACATGGCCTATCCATCTCCATCTTCTTTTCCATACTTCAACAACAATATTGTTAATTCTTGTCTTGTCTGCTTCAAGCTTAGCATTACATTACTAAGGACTATCAGCGAATATGTTATAAATACGACCCTAGCACCAAATATAAACTTTTACGAAAACCCCACGAGCTCGCTCCTTACCCCATTGACTTCTCGTTCATCGTACCACACATTGATGTATGCATGGTTGAGGGCCTCGTCAACAGAGATTCTCTTTTCTGGGTCTATGACCAGCATTTTGGATAGGAGGTCCCTGGCTACGGATGCACGAAGGCCTGCATGCTCTAAAGATGGACAAGAAATTAAAGGACGTGTTTATGCCTATGAATCCTACTGACAAGAAGAGGCTTTAAAACAATTTATCAATAAATACTTTCATTCTTTCTTATCCAATTCCCTTTTACCATTACAGTGTAGGGCCAGCCCTATGAGGCTGGATTTCTGTGGATCAAGATATTAAGCCAAGCAGGTGATCAACCCACTGTGACCAGAATATGTCCTTACTTGCAGTTGTCAGTGTCTTCTTCAATCATTTGTTTGATCAAGCTGCATTAATACGGCAATGCAGTGTTGGGACCAGCTCCATGCTCTACCACAAATGGTGCATACATGCCACATATGGCAAAACATAGAGCTGGAAAAGCTACAGATCCAAGGATTTCAGACAAGCAGATGATCGGCCCACTGAACAGTATCAATCATAAAAAGGCCAATGGTAATTAACATATCACTGTTGCCCTTATGGTCACTCCTCAGCTTCAGTAAGAACTGAGAATTTGCCACTCTGGGCTAAGATGTCAAAAATAAGGTTGACAACACACACAAGTGAGCAGATGGGTACCTTAAATTATAATGAGTGCTAATAAAATAACAAGACACAAAGTAAATACTTGATGTAACAGACAAGACATACGCACTAAAATGACTCACCCGTGCTGTCGGCAGGGAACAAGACGTCAGGGAAGAGCAGTTCAAAGTTGTGACCTGTATGTTTGGGTCTGTTTTCTACGTAGTTACGGACTGTTGACTGTAAACGGGTCATAAATTCAGAACTAGGGGTCCCTAGATGCTCAATGATCTTATTCCATTGGTCAATGTCTGATTTATTACATCAAGGATTAGAATAACACACCAAAATCCATATTACATCAAACATCACCGATTTATCAATTGTGCCCTTCTAAGGCCGCCCCACACATAATGGTTTCGCTTTTCACTTCGTTTTGCAATTGGAATCTGATCACTTATCAATCTACAACATCACACCACCATGTCGTGCCTCTGGCAAACTATGTCCTCAGATCCCATAGCTTGAAGGATAAATGTTGAGGCTACAATAAAATGTTGTTTGGTGTGTAACTGGGTAATACTGTGCAGTGTGTTGCTCATTGAGCCAGTCAAGGTTTATGGGCAGTGGGCTGATCACCTGCTTGCCTTGAACTCTTAATCCAAAGGTTCTCTAGTTGTGGACCGAAACACAACTGGTTTTGGGGCCCTTGCATGTGGACTCCATTCCCTTTTGAGTTTGTAAATTGGTGCCTTCAACTTCAATCATCTGTATTTTGACCTAGAACCAGTCCCAACACTGCATTTTGCAGTATAACTGTAATAGATAAAATAACAAACAAACTAATTGAGTTACGATCATTTTTATTTAGTGTCAGGAAACGGTGACGTGTGTAACGTAATTTCTGTTCGAATATAATTGATTTGTTTTATCATACTATGCAGGATGTCTTTGCACGGCTGCTATCAATGCAGTCTCCATTTTGAAAGCCGAGAAGCCAAATGAAATTTTAGTGCAGCGATAAAATTTGAATCGGCAAATATTTGTGCCAAAACAAAACGAAAAGCCGAAAGTACTCACCCAAAAGCCAGAACAAAACTGGAGGTACTTTGCGCGCCAAATGACACTTTGAGTATTTTTAAAGGCTCTTCGGCCTTTCGTCAGCCGAAAATAACATCATTCGGCAAATATGCCGAAAGACGAACTGGAAAGCGAAACCACTGTGTGTGGGACCTAAGGCAGGTTAATTCTCCATTAATCCTTTACAGGAAGATTTGATTCCCGAAAAAAAACCAGTGTTTACCATGTACCAGTTAATCGCTCAACAATTCAATCAATTGATTAATATTCACAGAGAAATACTTGTTGGATTCCATCCATGCTTTCAGTGATCAGTATTCATTAAAAAAGATCCCCATCCCGATGGAGTCGTTAGCTTCAGGCACTTCTTTTCTTTTCGGTGGCAAGAAAGTTTACTTCGTTCACCTCATTCGACCCAGGTGTAGAAATGGGTACCAATTCTCAAATGAGATTCAGGAAAGTATTTTGCCATGTCTCTTGTCTGTTTCACACTATAGAAACCAGGTTCAGCTCTGGCCCTATGAGCCTTTTCTACGACCAGGGTTCCTGTTCCCCTTTCTTCATACTATTCAAAGGCTTTTCCAGGGTAGAATTCTTAAATTCCAGGCCTACAAAATCCACTATTTTACTCAGAAAATGTATATGTTTTGTTGTTTGATCGAACCCCATTAATACCGCACAAAGCAGTGTTGGGGGGGAAATGTATATGTTCGGATCATAAAACATGTAGTGGCAACCAACTATTCAGCTGGAAGGACAAAATGGCTTTTCCAGGGCCTGTTAGTATTTTATCAAATTCCAGGGCTTTTCAAGGGTTCTCTGGAATTCCAGGGGATGTGCAGGAACCATACATGAGCCTAAAAGGCTTAAAGGACATACACACTTTACCATTCCCCTCCCTTACACCCCAATTCAGGTGTGATGAGACTTAAAAAACTATAGTCAAAAGGATACGATCGCTGCCTGGAAACATGACTGTTGCTCGTATAAGTTCTGCCATGATACATCCTACTGACCATATATCCACTGAAATAAAAGAGACACACAATGTGATTATACTTTAAATTGGAGAAGGTAAATGAATGAGATAACAAGGAAAAATGGAAGTGTTTTATCTTGAGGACAAAGTAGTAGTAAAAAGTTCTAAAGTTTGAAATTTAACGCCCTTTTTAACACATAAAGGTCATATCAAAGGCCGTTTTAACAGAACTTGAGAAGATTCCACGTGAATCTCCAGGGTGGAGCCTTGAAAACTCTGAAAGGTTCAGAGGGAGGGAGGGAGAGAGAGAGAGAGAGAGAGAGAGAGAGAGAGAGAGAGAGAGAGAGAGAGAGAGAGAGAGAGA
>JARBEQ010081039.1:0-11578 GCA_030265355.1 Tritonia tetraquetra | reverse complement strand
TTTTCATCAGAGAGATATATTTTCATAGAAAGAGGGTTAAAGAGATATTTTCATCAGAGAGATATATTTTCATAGAAGGAGGGTTAAAGAGATATTTTCATCAGAGAGATATATTTTCATAGAAAGAGGGTTAAAGAGATATTTTCATCAGAGAGATATATTTTCATAGAAAGAGGGTTAAAGAGATATTTTCATAGATAAAAAGATATTTTCGAAGAGAGAGAATAGAGAGGTAAAGAGAGAATGAAGTATGTAAGTCATGGGGAAAAAGAGAGAGTGTGTTTGTCACAGAGATTGTGTGTGTGTGTGTGTGTGTGTGTGTGCGTGTGCGTGCGTGCGTGTGTATGCGTGTGTGTGTGTCAGAGAGGAGGAGAAAGAGAAAAAAGAGTGGGTATGTGGTCGAGAAGGGGATAGAAAGAAAAAAGTTTGAGGAGAGAACCAAGTTTCAAAGATTCATTCCCATACCTCCATCGAATTCTGTCGTTTCTCCTCCCTCTCCCTGATGTTTGCTTTCAGTTTCTCCAACTCCTCCATCACGACTTGCAGCCCCGTGGATCCCTCATCCTCCTCATCTCCATTCCGACCATCAAAGGATCCTTGACTCGCATTACCTTTCATGTCCTGCAACTTGGAGGCAATCATTTGTAGTCTGGTGCAGCATTGGGCCAGCCTCACTTTCAGTTCCTCATCAACATACGTTGCCTAGTGGGAAAACAAGAAAAGCTTACATGAATACGTGTTTTCACTAAAGATTACAAACAGTTGGATGATAATAAAATTTACACCAAAAATATTTACACTCCAACACATTCAATACATGGAGTGTATCACTTTGAGAAATGAAATTACTAAAGCAAAACAACAGAAACTATTTAGAATGACTAAAATGAATTCTTTGACATGAATTGAACCAATAACAACATACTATACATCTGGCTAAAACCAAAATAAATTTTCCATTATTCAAGCAGAGAGCACAACAAAATCTACATCATTTGATTTTATTTGACTTCATATCATATATACACCAATTCTTTCAACAGCGCATGTCTTTTAATACGGCTGTTTGGAGCAAGTATCATAATATTAGGTCTTTAGATGGCAGTATATAAATATGGCTCTTTAGCAAAGAGTTGCTTGATACGAGATGAGGACTACTCACGGCCATTAAAGAGCTGATGGCATCTCTGTGGTATTCTCCTGGGGTGGGAGCTGACACATGTCCATTGTGTGTACCATTGTCTTGGTTTCTACTCAATTCTGCCTCTAACGCAGACGCTCGATCATGCACATGACACAGTTCCTCCTCCAACTCGAGCTGAAAAAAGCAGAGAACACTTTAATTAGCCTTGTTCAGCGTATTGCTCATGATGTCAATAAAGGATGAGGGACACAGTGGTCTGACCACCTGCTTGACTGAAATCCTTGTACCCATAGCATTTCCAACCAAACGTTTGATCACGAGTTGTAAGCATCTTGTGCATCATTTGTGGTAGAACATGGAGGGAGATGACCCCAATACCACATTGCGGTTTTAACTACATAAACCATTGAATAGGAGTCTTTGCTCATTTCAAGCAATCAATAAAACTTGATATCAAATTGTTACGTTAATAAAGATAAGAATAACACAGCCATAATTTAGGGGAAAAAAAAGATTTTACCACTTTTTGTTGCAATTCTTTCGCTTCCTTCTCAGAACCCCGCAAATGCCTCAACATGTCGTTTGAATTCCTGTTGCTGTCCACTTCCCTTTTCAGCTTGTCGGCTCTGCTTTTCTCCAACTCGTACATCTGAAGCAATTTGTCATTTTCAGACTGAGGAATGAAAAGTTCCCCGATATATTACCAAACATACATCTGAAGCAATTTGTCATTTTCAGACTGAGGAATGAAAAGTTCCCCGATATATTACCAAACATACATCTGAAGCAATTTGTCATTTTCAGACTGAGGAATGAAAAGTTCCCCCATATATTACCAAACATTTCAAATTAGAATACAAAAACACCTCTATGCAGTTCCTTCACCGAGCACAACCTCAAGGCTAAGCAGAACTAAAATATATCTGTTCATAAACATGAGTTTCAATTCAATTCCATTCAATAGATCATGAGCCTTTCGTCAAAAAACACTTCTTCTTCTTCTTATCCAGTTCCCGTTTACCATTACAGTGTAGGGCTAGCACTATGAGGCTGGATTTCTGTGGATCAAGATATCAAGCCATCCAGGTGATCAACCCACTGTGACCTTTGTGGTTAAAAACCACAATTTCAATAAATCAAGAGTTCAATTCAATTATCTGTTGAATGAAAAAAAAAACAAAAAAAAACAAACAACACACAGACAGTTAAAACGATGATGAAATAGACACGTACCTTAATCTGCTCCAAGGCATCCTTCAACTGATGGACCAGGTGTTTCTCAATCTCCAAAGCCTTCCTGTGACTTTCACGTTCCACATCCAAAAGGTCGGTCAGCTTGTTCACAGTCTCTGATTCCCGTTGTTTTCTCTCATCCATCTCCCTACAACAACCATCAAAACCAAAGTCTCAACTCATCATCTAACTAATGACCAAAGGTTCTTTCATTTAACACTAAATTAACACATTCAATCATCTTTTCTCTCTTCTTTAGAATACAAAAGCAATTAAAGAACTTTCTTTTTTAAATCTTTCATTGTGACGCTTTTTCACATTAGGTCAATAAAGGCTGTAGGAGTCCCCATACCTTTCCCCATACCTGTCCATCCAATCCCTGTGCAGGCTTTCAATTTTTGCCTCATAATCTTCCCTGGTAGACATCAATTTCTTCTTCAGGTTGTCCAGTTTCTCAGACAGTTGAACAATCTGGTTCTGGGCATGTTCTTCTGCTTGGGAATGCTCATAACTTTGCTGTCTTTCTTTCTCCAGCTCTGTCCTCAATTCCTAGAATAATGAAACATGGGCATAACTGAATTAGAAAACCGATTATTTTCCCCCATTTAATCATTAAAAAGTAAATAAAGTCTTAAAGTCTTCTTCTGTTCCATAACTCTTCATCAGCAATTCCATAACTCTTCATCAGCAAAAACTATGCTTGAAATATTATATTATTATATGAATAGGTCTAATGTGTTTCATTTCACTTTTCTAAACAAACAAAATAAAAAGTTTTGACAAACATATTTTAAATCCCTGCTATCAAGGATAACAACTACTTATTTGGATTGATAATTATTACAGTTTGCCCAGAGTGGTAGAACCTTCCAGTTATTATCAATTGCTGAGAAGGTACCCACAAGGGCTACAGTAATTTGTTTATTGGCCTGTCTTTGATTAATACGATCAGTGCATGGCTCATGTTGCCAGTAAAGAGTTGTGGACACAGTTGGCTGATCACTTGCTTGTCTGATAATCTCTGATCCAAAAAGTTTCCGGCTCTCTGTGTTCAGTCATGTTTAGTGGTCGGGGTGCCTGCATTTATGGCAGGTATCTAGTGCGTCTTTTATGACCGAACATAAGGCTGGCCCCGACACTGCTCTGTGGTATTAATGGGGCTCGATGAGACAAACAAACAATTATCATAGTGTAGAATATTCACATTTAGCATAGGACATGAGCTTGTCTTATAAGTTTCAATGATAGGAAACTCACACAACTACTTCCTACCTTCAAGAAAACACTCTCAGAGTCTGCCACTTGCTGATGTTGAGCCTCTGAGTAAGCCACGTCCTCTTTGAGATTATTCAGCTTCTTTTTGGTGGAGTCCAATAATTCGGCCAAATGGACGGTTTTGGCTTGCTCCTCCTCCAAGGCATCACTGTGGACACAATAACGATTCAAGGATCATTAAACGCTTGACGTTGGTGTTACAATTCATGGATCATTCAACACTCGATATTAATGACACACAAAAGTATCTTCAATTGTCAAACAAACTTGTTAATCAAAGGTCAGAGAGAAAAACAGCAATGTAGTTTGTTTTCCATTGCATTTTTGTTTAGCAGATATTGAATGACAAATAATCTTTCCTGAATATCTACATCTTTCTAACTATGAGAAATTGTTGCATTCCAAACCAATACGTTTCTAACGCTATTTCACCATAAATCCGACCTCGTATTAATTGTTAGGACAATAGAGACATAAAAGATTAGTTCACCTGATACACCGAAAAAAAATCCTCCAAAATCTGCAACATGTATTTATTCTTTCCATCAACCATCTGTGTTTTAATTTTGTTTACATTATTTCAGCTTAACCTAATGTAAAGAGATTCTCATGTGAAAACTTTAGTCAAAACTTCAGGTGATATAAATAAAAACTATTCTTTTCTATCTGGATTCTGTTATGAATATGTTCATGTTTAATTTAACTCTTAACGTCCTATTAGGTTTTCTGTAAACTTCTGCCTCAATCCCATTGAGTGCACAGATGACATTGAAATATCACTCTGATTCTCTTCTCCAAGTCCCTGTGCACTTTCACCAACTAACTGATCAATTAAATTGCCGACCACATTGTCGGTGTCTGAACCATCATCTTCATGGATGAAAACAAATCAGGCAAAAAAAAATCATTCAAAACTTTAAATAACAACAAATAAAGCAAAGCAGATGGCGAAAAAGAGTTTACGGAAGAGAGATGTGCGCTTTAGTGCGCCTTGGGATTTGCGGTCAAGTGCGCATTACTGCACTTCAGGACGTTAGAGTTATTAAATATAATTTCAAAATGGACAGAATAATCAATTCAATTTTTTTAAAGTATCAGCAGGGTAGATTACCACCAATGTAATGAATACTAAGCAGGAAACGTTTGCTTTGATCCAAAGTTTGAATCCAGATGGAAAAGAATATTTATGTCACACACTGTGGCTCTATCTCTAGACACAAGTGTCTCAGTCACCATGGAAACAGCTGGACAATGTGGCCGTTTTCATGAAGAAGAGTGTTGTTAGCCGTGTTCGCCCTTCTTCATGAAAACAGCTGTAAGCTAGAAATACTATGGATGAAATCGTCTATTCCACTGTAGTGAACAGGGAATAAAATCTATATCAATTTTTCAATGTCAATTTTCAATGTTAGTAACAGTTTTGACAGAATGGCTGGGCTGTCGGGGCAAAAATGATTTTTAAAAGCTTCAGAGCCAATAGTTCTAACAAAGAAAAGAATTAGTTTGATATGGCAATATGACTGATGGAAGGTGGTAGATCAAATGAAAGGTGGTAGATCAAATGAAAGCATGATATGGTATCTGTTTGTTAATAGCACTAGAAAAAGGATGAATTTATTGTTTAAGTTACAGCACTAACAATATAAAATCTAACATCTTAATTTCATGAAATGACTACATTATGTACTGTATGTCAAAGTTATTAATTTGGTAATGATTCTGTCCATTCACCATCCTGTAACTATCTGTTGACTTGAATTATTCATATAACTGAAAAAAATTGATTCATTCACTTTTAGTTTAAAACGACCAACAAAATTTGTATTCAAAGGAAGATTGGACACATTATTGTTTATTGAACATCTTTTTCTTCAAGGCCACCCTATGAAATATTTAGGGAAGAGTTTGGTGCTAAATTTACAATGTCTGTGTTAGTTCCATCATCATCCGTCCATCCTATATATATATTCATAGAAGATAATGGTTAATTGTTTGTTTTCCATTTCATCTTAATACAGTTTTATAAGTATTGAGACTGAAATTGTGCCCTGAAAGAGTGCAGTGCTATCACATGTAAAACGAAACTACCTTACCATCACTCAGAGCGGAACACAGAAAAATAAAATTCCACTTTTAATTAAAGAACAAATGAACAGAATTCATTTGCGTTCAGTCACAAATATCCTTGAAAACTATTCTCCATTTCTAAGACAAAGTTACATTTATATTTCAAAATGGTTTTCACTAAACACTCTATGCATGACTTTCGTTAGGAGAAACGTGGTAGTGAAGCAAATCAAAGGAAATGACGGTGATAATAAGCATTGTTACAGTTGTGTGGACGGTAATAATTCATATACTGGTGTGTATATAGTTTGCCGATGTCATTGCCAGATTAACGTAAATAATGCTTAGGGGAAAGGAGGGAGGAGACGGGGAGATGTAATCAATATGGAAAGTTAATGAGGTGAATATGTCAAAACGTGTTTATATTGATGGTTTACTATGGCAACCATTTCAACAATAAGGATAAATACAGATATGAGTAAATTACACTAATGTTAAAATGTCCTACACCGTTCCCCACATTAAAAGCTAGGAGATGTTAATAACATGAAATAAAACACATTGTAAGACAGGTTGTAATTACAAGTATCAGCAAAGTATGGTATGAAACAAAAACCAAATCAACTCCATGTACTCATTCCAACAAAACACAACAGTTTTGGTGATTCATTCCTGAATTGTCTGAAAACAAATCTATTACACTACCCCAAAAAAATCCATGCTATGCTAGACACATGGAGGCGATACATGATGGCGATACAACTAAACCAACTCCTTGCATTGAGTGACACGGTAATGACAAATAAAAGAAGTACAAAATGTTGTATTGTTACCTACACACATAGACCAAACCAAATACAATCCCACACACGACACACACATCAGCATTCCCTAGTCTCTTCTTTCAAATTCTAATTTATTATTCCACTCTCTAACAGCAAAGATATGTCTACTCAAGATTTTTTCCTCTTTGTGTTAAAGACGACAGTCTTTTGTTTAAGTAAAGAACTCTTTAGTTCAGTTTTTGTTTTGAATATTCCTTTCCTTGGTCACCAGCACAGACAATACAAGTGGCTTTGAAACCAAGGTATTCAACACAACAGATGAAGAGTGTACTGAAATTAAGGCTTTCATCAGGAATTCACTCTTTGACTACCACCGGCTGATTTATTGGCCGGTTCGGTGGTCGACAAACACCTTTATACTAACACCATAACATTTTACATTCAATTCCCTTTCATTAGATGCCTAATACTTATGTGTAAAAGCAATAGGACGGTCGTGAGGTCTGTTTTAGCAAACACATCCTAGTCGTCTCCATTTCCCAAAGTTATTTTGTCCCAACACTATTTGGCCAGTGGTAGTCAAAGAGTTAAAACATATGCCTGGAATAATGATGTATATTCTATTTAGAACATTCCTATACTCTTTCTTCCTGGCCGTTTGTTTGATGTCCAGTAATATCAGTGTCAGAAAGACACAAAGCAGAAGAATTATTATGAAGCCACTTGAAAACAAAAAGATGTAAAAATTAATTGGAATATTTCAATATTACTTGTTGTAATTCTGACGACTTTGACATGTAAATTATGGACAGAAATAAAAGCATGCATGGTTAAAATAGCAATAAAGACGGCGATTGATTGATTCTCATGCATTGAAATGTGTTCCACCGAAAGGGGAAATAAATGTGTTTGTGCTTGTCATGGACTGAAGAAAGAGAGGGATAGTGTGGAGTATAACAATTATATGAGAAGATGGAAGGGGAGGGGGGAGGGAACAGGCAAAGGTCAAGTAAAAATGGATTGGGGACAGCAAACAGACAAGCCTGAGAGAGGATTTAGGTATGTATGTATCTTTATAGTATGTTTGCCAGACAGTGTGGATGATTGAATGTGTTGGTTTGTGTGTGCCCACACTTACATAGAGAAGCTCCAGTCCATTCTGTGGTGATGAATAACAATAAAACCACACGACCAATGAAATGGTTACAAACTTATAAACATTGTCTATATCATTACAAACACCAGTGGACGCAAATAATAAATGTTATTGCAAACTAACTAGATTGGGGGGGGGGGGGGGGTTACAAATTAGTTTCCTGCATTTATTTATTTTTCATGGAAACAAACAAACACACAGACAAACAAACACACAGACAAACAAAACAAAAAAGAATAAAGAAAACCAACACATCTAAAATTGAAGTCAAGTGCAAAAAAAAAGCCACTAATATTTGTGATTTTCCAGCATGAAAGATCAAATCCGCTTCAAACAAAGGATGAAAACAGTTTTTAAATTTGCATAAGTCACACACAAAAATACAGTGAAATGTTGTTGATACAAGTCTTGATAAAGACGCCTCAAGAATAATCTATTGATACATATAACAAAGAATAAGAAGCAGTATGTGACTTAGAAATGATTCAATACAGTTTGTGAAAGTTATCAGAAAATTATTACCTTCTACGGAATAAGGATAAACTAAAAAACAAATGAAGTCAAATAATCAGAAACTGTTAGCCAAAGGAAATAAATACATCGTTGTTATATCACTCTGTCACTGCAATCATATAGTCTTTCTTCTTCTTTCTTTCTTTATCAATAACCTTTTTAGTACCTTTCTGTGTAAGGCTGCAATCATATAGTGCAAGGTGTAATCAAGTGCCAGAAAAGAGAAAAAGTTGAAATATGACACTCTGGCACTACTTTATTTTTCTATTTTTAGATTATTCCCTATAACATGATTTAGTGACAGAAAAAGACAAGATCTTAAATTGAAAACACACTGAAAACATTATGTTAATACGACCATATGAAGCTGGCTCTGGCACTACTTTATTTTTCTATTTCCACATTATTCCACATAACATAACTTGGTGACAGAAATCACAAATCACTATAATCTTGATTGCAAAGTGCTGCTGTTTAAAACAGCAAACAAATATCAAAGAAAGATTTGATCTTTAATTGAAAACACGCTGATAACACATCATAACGTTAAAAAGACGTTGATAACACATCCTAATGTTGAAAACAATGCTAACGTTATACAGACAGTGACAAATACAACTAGGGAACCAAATCCTGCTCACGTCAGCAGCAACACCTTGCCAGAAATTAGAGTCAAAGTTTTCAATTTCACACCGTGCTGATGCCAGAGACAGAGACAGGTTTGATTCCAACGGGAGTATTTTCTTTACTGATCCTTATCAATTATTGCTCCTCTTTTCATTTCTATGTTTTCCGCAATGGGAATTATGTGTTAGGAGTAATTCATTTCAGTTCTCTACTGTAAAGAAGTAATTTGGTGTGTAGTTAATGAAAGAAAGAGATATTATCAATTCAAAAGCTCTATCACTAGCATAGGTACCAAAAGTGCGAGACTCACGTGACAGAGTTAAATCGGTGTTGTTCCCGTTCCAAAGCATCCCGAACTTTGGACAGTTGGATCTGGGTGGAAGACAGTTCTGACTGGAGCTCTAACGTCTTTGACCGTTCAAACGAGGATTGAGAAGACAATTCGGAGACTCGCTGACGTTCCAAGCTCAGTGACTTTTTCAAATCATCCTGAATGACGCCCTCTTGTTGTATCTTGTATTCCAGCATTTGAACTGAGGGCGAATATGGCACTTAAGAGCATTTTGCATTTTCACAAATAAAAAATAAAAAAAGAACTTAGTAACATTTAATGGATTTGCTATCAACAAAATTAACTCACTGTAAACACAATCCTCAACAATAAATGCCATAACGCTCAGAGCAGAATAAAGTCACTGTCACTCACTATTATTCAGTAGAACTGCATTTCAAATAATGTTACGTAATTACCATAAAGCCATAGCCAATTTGAAAATTTCTTATACATGATCAAATGAATTTGTTTCAGTTTTAAAACTTGAAAATTATTAATAATGTGACACCATCTGTCTATCAGATGCCATCCTGACAGGCTTAAGTGGCTATATCAACGATCATCAACAATAAGATAGTCAACTCGGCGTATTTCACTATATGAGTGAGGAAATTTTAAGAGTAGTTTCCCTTGCACCTTGTGTGATAGTTGTGCCATAACATGCACCGGATAGAAAGCATTTTATAATTTTTAGTGAAATATTTTTTTTGTTCACATAATTTTGACAAAAGAATGCATTACGACCATGTCATTTTGTATTGAGTATTGAATGCACCAAAACAATAAGAGAAGTCTGGGAACACACGCTAATAAAGGGACATCACTCTCATGCAGCCTCAGGAAAAGTCATTGAGTTGGACAATATTTTCCATTGTGTATATCATATATATGATATATAATATTATCTAGTTTCATATGCCATTCTGTACACTTAGAATTCTTCTCATTTTAAAAAGCACATCTGTAAAATGAATTTCCTAAATTTGGATGAATAAAAAGTATTATTATCATTATTATTATTATTATTATTATCATCATCATCATTATTTTATTGTAGATGATCTTTGGTTATACCCCTCCACTCCTTATCCATCTCTCGTCACTGCTAATGTGCTGGCGATGCTTTCTCAACCAGGATGACAAGCTGTAACACAGATTAACTATTAACGACAAACACTGAATCCAAACTTACTCTGCCTTTGCAGTTTCCACTCGGCTTTACTTTTGGCCTCTTCCAGCGCCTCAATCCTCTGGTCCAGGGAATGCCTGCTGTCCTGTAGCTGAGTCTTGGCTTCCAGGAGGCGATGGTGAAGGTCGTCCACTTCATCCAGCAAGGATTGCCGATCGGCCTTCAGCATTTCATCAAGACCTCGCTGGTGTACTTGTTCCTAAGGTGTGAAACCATTCATTAGATAGACGTTACAATACCTTTTTAAAAAAAAACCCTTCCAAGTCCAGTGACTTCAGATTATTACCCATGAAAATAACACGAACAAAACAATTTGGTTAAAACCAAATATCGCCTGGAAATGGTTGATAAAAACAGTTTAAAAAATAAAGAAAATTAAAAATAAGTTTTTAAAATAAACTCTATATACATGTAAGAATTCAAGCGTAAAATTAGAAGTTAAATGAGTCTCTTCTGACTTGAACTCTTAAGCTTTACATTGAATGAGTTGTCAGCACCTATCTCTGAAAGTGTGTCTTTCATCACATAGTATTAAGACATTGAAACATGAGATCACATTAAACATAAACATTTGATGATAAAGATATCAATTCCCCACTGAAGACTAACAACTCAAGGATTAAATTGTCTAACAAAAAGGAATAAAACTTCAAATAAAAACAACAATACAAGGACATAGAACGTTTCGGGTACAACCCTTCCTGTTTTTTAACTTTGACTGAAAACTTCCGGCTGCCATCATCAGCTTATAAAAAGGCATAACAACGCCATTTGGTGCTGACCTTTGTAATTTATTAGAATAGGTAAGCAGATTAGTCGAGAGGATGATAGAAACACAATCAATCTTTAAGATACCATTGAATGAAATAGGCATAGGCACGCCTTATGTGGCAAAATCTGCTCAATTTTCTTATAGCTGAGGGGATTACCCCTAAAGTAGCAATAAAATATTGTTATGTCCAAAACTCGGGCAACACCTATGACGCTTATTGTGCCATTCAAGGTTCAGGAACCGGTTTGCCTTATCAATCTGATCGAAAGTTTTTCAAGCAATGCTGATCATGGAGCTGGGCGCAACACTGCTTGGCAGTAACATGCACGATGGATAACAAATCCAAGCATACACTATGGATAACAAATCCAAACATCACTATGGATAACAAATCCAGACATACACCATGGATAACAAATCCAAACATACACTATGGATAACAAATCCAAACATCACTATGGATAACAAATCCAGACATACACT
>JARBEQ010080928.1:0-10556 GCA_030265355.1 Tritonia tetraquetra | reverse complement strand
CCTCCAATGTCTAAAAGACTGACATTTATAGAGATTCCTCCAATGTCTAAAAGACTGACATTTATAGAGATTCCTCCAATGTCTAAAAGACTGACATTTATAGAGATTCCTCCTTTATACTAGTACCACCTTTGAGATTTTGTTTTCCAAAGGGAGTATAAAATTGACCACTTTATAAAACTAAAATTGTGTCAGAAATCATTTAACTTATTTTGGAGTTTAGGCTATTGCTCTAATTCATCTTATCACCTCTCTTGACCTCAAGTGAGCTGAGGCTGAGAAGAGGAATTTGCTTTTTTAGAAGTCTATCTATTATAATATGCTGTTTATATTTCTCATTGGTGATTTGAATAAATGTATTTTTTGTTTTGTTATTCCTCGCACAGTTGACTTGTATTGGTTTTACAAACATGCCGACAAACTCGGTGGTTATGATGCGGTAAGTTTATAAATCTTCCTCGCCTTTTTCACTGAATAGATTATAGTTTTATCTTGATGTGAACTACGAAGTTCTACAGGCCTCCATAGATCTTCAGGCCTCCATAGATCTTCAGGCCCTCTTAGCTGATACTGTAGATTAGTGTGGCACAGTGTTGAGTCACTGATTCTGAGTTTTCCATGAAGATGATCCCCGAGTCCTTTTTCCATCAACAGAAAATTATGTATATATAGTCATGGAGCCCTTGCGTGTCCACATTTGAATGTGTGTTCATTATCAACATGCCTGCCACCTCCTTTCACACCCATTTTGACACTAAGAAATGAACAGTGGACGTGCTGGAAGCATAAGGACTCCCATTACTCTACATTTAGTTCATTGTCTATGAGCTGGTTTTCATCTGTTTTTTACATCACTAAACATTAAATTTTTAAGTCCCGCCCAAATTTTTTCTCTGCACCTTTCAGAGTTTTCAAGGCTCTGCCCTGGAGGTTCACGTGTGGAATCTTCTTGTTCTGTTGACCTGCCTTTGCTATGACCTTTATGTGTTAAAAACTTCAAACTTTAGAACTTTTTAAACATTTCATTAAAAAAAAAATTGGGTGGTAGATTTGGAGATTGCAGTATTATTGTTTGTCTGATCAAGCCCCATTAATACTGCAATGCTTTTCTTTGTTGGGGCCAGCTCCCTGTTCTGCCACAAATAATGCATACAGCCTATTGTGGCAAAACATAGTGGAAAAATATGGATCCAAGTATTGGATAGAATTAATTCACAAATGAATAAAACATTGGCAATATTCTAAGTGAAAAATATTTGTCTCTGATCAGATTACAACAAAACGCATGTGGAAACACTTGTACGACAAGATGGGTGGTAACTCTAGCAATACAAGTGCCGCAACTTGTACAAGAAGACACTACGAAAGGTTTGTCACTTTATTCACATATTTTCTTGGCATCAAGTTCATTAGATTTGAAAACAAACTTTTTGTTTGTTTGAGATAAACTCACGAGAGTAATCTAATCTCGAAAGAATATAATTGTAGAATTTCAATACTGTAAACTGTGACAGAATTACTATTTGTTTGTAAAGGTTTCCATCACTATGCCTGTGATTTGGCTGGTAAAGCACAAAACAACATATATCGTTACCTGAAAAACTTTCAGCGAATAATTTCAGTTAGTATGTATTGATTTTTTTTTCACTCGATGCTTTGAAAGTAACCTGTGTGCTATGATTTCCCTTTGATCTAACAGATTATTACTGCCCTATGAAAGACATCTCCGCAAGTTGAAAGGAGGAGGGGGCAAGACCAAGAAGAAAACTATTCGTTTGGGTGACGGTTTTGATTTGAAAGAGGAGAAGAAAGAAGAGAAAGAAAACATATCTCAAGAGGTCAGAAAAACACATCAAATTAACGATGTTATAACAATTTTGGCTATTCAAGATTTTTTTGTGCTATCTACATATTGAACATCCCGTACTCATGGCGATTAATAAAATTGAATCTTTCAATTCTATAATATTACATATTATTCATCTAATTCACTAAATACTCTTTTCACTAAAGCTTATGATTTTCATTGTTTTTCAACCATTAGACAAAACAATTTCTAAATTTTTTGCACACTTATTTAATGTTGAATTATTTACTAAAAACCCTTTTTAAACATTTAACCTATTATCTCTACTAATAACTGAGAGAAGGTGCCACTCCGGGCTGTGGGTATTTACATGAGATTTTTGTCATGCTTGCTTCTAGAACAATCAGATAGTGCAAATAAGTCTGCATTAAAAAAAAAAAAAGAAACGGATCTGGCAGATATGGCTATAGTATAACATAACAGCAGTTCACTAGGAAAATAGAGATTTAAAAAATATATTTTAAATGTGTTTTTGTGCATTTGTTTGTGTGTTTGTAAGTATGTGTGTGTGCAAATGTATGAGTGTATATGTGTGT
Organism: Tritonia tetraquetra; assembly: GCA_030265355.1. Lineage (NCBI taxonomy): Eukaryota > Metazoa > Mollusca > Gastropoda > Nudibranchia > Tritoniidae > Tritonia > Tritonia tetraquetra. The sequence goes on along the minus strand of JARBEQ010080928.1, from coordinate 8,153 downwards.
TTGTGTTATTTGGTATAACATCCTTCCACATAAGAATTGGTGACATATTGATTCTATGTTTACATATATGTCCCATCTTTGTCCCATCTCCTCCTACTCCTCCTCATCTAGCCGACTGAGGTGAAGAAGAAGAAAGAAGAGAGTAGTGTGAGTTGTGTTAAGGTGGAGGAGAAACACGAGGGTGAAGAAATCACCCCACTACCTGCTGTACAGGTGAGATGAGGGTTGGCCACGGTGGCTCATACAGCTTTATCCATTCACCCAGCACCTCATCTCATTTCATGGTTTTCATTTATAAAATCATCTCTTTTCTCCCCTTCTCTATTTTTTTTTCCTTTTCTTTTCTTATTGCTGTTGTTTTATATCAAAACACAACAAATACTTTTTTTTACCTCAGGAACATTTGTGTTAGTTCTGTTATTTCAAATTCATTTCTCATTCTCATGCTTATTATATATAAAAATGTAATTATTTTTTTTATCGCCCGCTGTTTTTTCCGCTTTTCCATGTATTCTTTTTTGACCAGTCATGTCGATGTGCTTCTCTTTTGCTATTGAATAGAATAGATTATTTATTTTGCATAGATTAGAGGCTTGCTTCACTTGCTGTGAGAAAAGAAGGGGAGGGGGCGTCCCTAGCTCAGTGGTCAAGCCACTGGACTTTGGACGCGGTTCAAGTCTCGCCTGGTGCGGAATTTTTTCTCTGGACCTTTCAGAGTTTTCAAGGCTCTGCCCTGGAGATTCCCTGGAATCTTTTGAAGTTCTGTTGAACCGCCTTTGATATGACCTTTATGTGTTAAAACGGGCGTTGATCTTCAAACTTTAGTAGAACTTTTTTTTTTTAAAGAAGGGGAAGTGGCTTGTTAGGTAAAGGGGGACAAGTGTTTGACTTAATGAACGGCAAGAGTTGTGGATCGCAAGCCCCATCCCTGGCACTTTATTGTTTTGGGGTTTTTTGTTTTTTTTTAGTGCAAGAAACATTACTCAAATTGCCTCACTCAACCCAGGTGTAGAGTCAGGAACCAATTCTCTAGTCTTCGAGTTTAGAGTGATAGACTAGTGACAATTTGTTCCTTGTCTGTTTCAAGGAAAGCAGGAAAATGTGAAAGTGTTAGAAAAATGGCCACAAGGAAGAACTCATTAAGTGGTTTGGCGTCTATTTACACTTCCCATCAATGGGAGACAGTTGATCAAGTTACTACAGTATTATAGCATTATTTTTTCTTGCTGGAATCATTTTTATTTTAGAAATTGCTTCTTAAAATAATTCCCTCCTTTTATTTTCAACGTTATTTGTTTTTATAAACCCTTCATATTCATGCGTTTTTAATGATATTTTATTTTAAAATAAAAAAGAAGGATTTTGTTTCCAAAATACGAAACAGGAATCATGTATGGTCATAGAAGCAATTTAATTCTTTGGAGTTATTGCCTCAGCATCTTTTTGTTGTTGTTGTTTTGTTGTGTTCTCACCTAAAAATATTTGCCAGACAATGTCTCCAAAATAGCTATATCATGTTTGACATTTTACATGCAGTTTGTAGTTTTTGTTCTGAATCATTATGTAAAAGAATGTTCTATTCATATGTGTGGCCCAGTAGACAGGTGAAACTAGATTTCTGTGAATATTTATTAACACTGAAAATGAAAGTAGACTAGGCGGATTTCCTTAAACCCAAAATTCGAATGCATCAAAAACTGGTTTGCTTCCCCTAATTCTTCAATGAAAATAAAAAGTTTTTGAAATTTGTGTGGAAGGAAACTCATTGAAAAGATAGAGGAAGCGGATGCGATTTTCATGCAAACTTCGTCTGCGAAATTCGGGTAGGAAATCCACTTTTAGTCACCACTTATTTTCATGCATTTATTTATGGTCAGTATTTTCTTTTCTTTGAGTCTTAATCATGTGTTACATGTCTACTTACTATCTTGCTGCTTAATTAGATGTGTGTGTTGATTTGGTCGAGTGAGACTTTTACAATGATGAGTATGTTTAGTTATTAGAACCCGTCTTTTATTTTTGGTGAGGGAGGGGAGTGAAGGTTTACTGTATCTAACAGAAAACATATTTTTGCTCATCATTTATTTTTTATATTATTCAGGAGTCAGCTGTAAACAGCAGAGGAAAATCATCTTCTTCAACGGACGTGAAAAATGATACAGAACTTTTAGAAATCCCCATGGTGCGCCAACGGCATCCAAACGCAAAAGAGCATCTGTTGATGTCGACAGACAAGATGAAAGAATCTGACATGAAGTCCTTGTTACCAGCCAACTTGGCCGCCCTAGGCTTGACAGAGCAACAGCTGATGGCTGGGGCCATTCCAGGCGCCGTTCTTCCATCAGAATTTGGAGCTGCTGAGGGCACAGTGATACCAAACACCAATCTAATCTACAGAGGAGGCTATCTGGTCCCCATTCACCCACAGCAAATGCTTCAGACCCCTTGGGGAATTATTGCTTCTCCGCAGGCTGCCGCCGTGAAACAAGAACTGGATAAAAGCGGGGAAGAGAGAAAAGATCATCATCATCATCCTAAAAACAATAGTGTCATTCCTGCCCCTGCCCACAGCGGGGGAAAACCCAATGTAAACGGCAATCCTTCCTCTGTCCTGACACCTGGTGGCATGGACAGTATTCTGTTTCCTGGTGCCATGGGTGGTGCCAGTAACCAGCAAGGGAATTCCTCCCTCCTTCCTGGCACAGTTGGTAATGTGAAAGCAGCCCACACCAACACGCCATACCAACCATCTCCTTACCTTCTCACAGACCACATTCAGCAACGTCCGTCTAACCCTACCTTGCCATCGTCATCAGCAAGAAACGGCTCATTACCCCCTCAAACCCCGCAACAGCTTCACCTGAACCACATCCTGGCCAACTCTAGTCAGAATCTTATCACCCTTCTGCATCCCACGCCTTCGGGACGAAAAAGCAATCCCAACCTACCACCAGCCCCGACCCAGATTTACTTGCATCCTTCCAGCACCAACCCCCTCTCTCCTTCACTGCCCTCTCCTAACGGTGCTATACCTCCCCCAGCCCATGTTCACCCCAGAAAGAGGTCGTATCCCACTGACCGTCCCTCTCAGGGTGTCTTTCCCAGTCCTGATATGGTTCTAGACCGAATCAAAAGTTCTACAGTTCTTCCAAACTCACATGCGGCTCCTGGAAGACCTCCCATCCAACGACAGAGGTTTGACTCTCCCAGAGATGTCTTCAAACAGACCACACCAACATTTGCTGCTGTTAACCAAATGCCCATCTCTCTATCATCACAACAACAACAACAACAACAACAGCAACAACAACAACAACAACAACAGCAGCAGCAGCAGCATCATCACGCCAATCATCAAAGAAAACCAACACATTATCAAGTCGACATGAGCAATCAAAAACGAACCTCATCCAAAATGAAATCCTCCCAGAGAAGAACTCCCTTACCTGCTCCATCGTCTTCATTGTCATCTTCGTCTTCTTCGTACCACATGATGCCCCACAGTGCCCTTGAACTCCAATCCCTCCAAATGCAGCAAGCAGTCGCTGCAGCCACTAATGGTGTGGGGACTAGTTCATCCAGAGACCAAATGAAATCCCTGCCAGGGTCTAATGGTCTCCTCATTCCAGACCAGCAAGCCATGGTCAAAGGGATGACACCCGAGTCACAGCTAGCGGCCACCAAGGAAGGTCAGAGATTGACCTCAGCCTTGTTCGGGGCTCAGTTTACTGCCATGCCACGAGTGAGTAATATCCATTAGTCATCTATTCAATTGTTTGTTTTTTTTGAGACACGTACAGTATATCTTTTTGCAGGTAATCAATGGATCGTCCTACTCCCTTTTACTTAATGATGATAATGAAAAGTGTAGTGTATAAAACAACAGGTTTTTATTTGTGAAGTTCTTTTTTTTTTTAAAGTTAACCTTGTAAAAATCTTGTTAAACTTGCCATCAGTATTTTTCTCCTTATTTTGAGATATGATTATCCGTTTTAAAAACGGGTATTACATTTTTTTTCATTGCATTGCATGTGAAAGATTTTCTATTTAATTTAGAGAGAAACCTTTCTTTCTTTCTTTATCAATAACCTTTTAGTACCTTTCGGTGTAAGGTTAGAGAGAAACCACTAACAATCATTTTAAGAATTTTTATCAAAAGATTATTTAAAACCCTTTTTGTGATGGTTTCTTTCTCTATTTTATTTCCTGCAGCCAACTAAACATCAATCTGATTCAGCAACAACACCCATCAGCTCCGAGTCATATTCATCTTCATCAGCAGCTGCTGCTGCTGCGGCGGCAGCTGCCATGTCCTTCAATCCTCACATTCATCCTGCCTTCATGAGTCCTTACCTTCCTCCCGGCGTGTCTGCCACGGCAGCTTTGAGTCCACAACTGCAAATGCTTGCCGGAGCCTACGGAGCTAGTCCTGCCCAGTTTGCGGCTTATGAGGAACTTTTACGACAGAATGGATTCGGTACTTTCATGTCACCTGGAGGAACACCTCCCGCTAAAGTTGGAAAGAAAAATTGAGTTTTCCACTTGAATATGAAATCGACTTGAAATGACTGTAAGGTCTCCCTAACCAATAAAGTGAGAGAATTCAACGACTGGAAATGGCCCGTAGCCGTTTCCCCCTTTTCATTAAGGTCTCACAGTGAGATTGATGCCTTCCCTCCTTACACGTAACCAAATACGGGACGTAATCTCCCATCAGGCCTTGGATGACAAATTCCCTGTTGGAACAGATACCAGGTGTGCCACTGTCTGACATTTGAGAGACAAAAAAAAGATTACATAACTCTATTCAAAAACTGATTGGTCAAACTGAGGATTTCAAGCAGGCCTATGCAATATGTGTTTTCTATGTTTGTGTAGAGAAAGTGACAAATATGAAAGAACTATTGTGGTAGAATAGTGGCACACGTGACTCTTTGAAAGAAGGAAAGCAAGGAAAATACAGACAAATAAATGACTTTTCCTTTCACCAATGGAGCAATTATTTCCAGAAGCTTTTTCTTCCTTCTCTTGGCTTGGAATTCCAATTTTGTAAATTTTTTTTTTTCTTTTTGCAATTTTTCAACTGTGTTCATAATATTCTGGCAGAGAGGTGAGGTGATATGTATCCATTTTCTTCCTTTCTTTTTTTTTTCTTAAAAAAAAAAATCAAAGTTTTGAAATTCAAAAGTTTCTCAATTTGTGGGGTATTTTAATTGGAATGTCAAGACTGGTTATGTTTGGTCCAATATGTACATACAAGATTTATGATTTGATTATGATGTATGACATTTGTTTGTTTTTTGTTATCATTACTCTTATCTTGTAATTTTTGATTTTTTTTTCTTTCTTTTTTTTGCCCAAGTGCAATTAAAGGCAGCAGTGTTCTCTACTATCCATTTTGGTATTTTCCCCCAATGTTTCCATCCAGCTGTTGACAAGGAATTGTATAGTATATATATAGAGTGTAAGTAGGTTTTGGTTGTTTATCATTTATTTACTCGTGTCCTGCGATGGGACAGAATTTTCCATGTTCCCACCCCGGTTGTTGACAGCAGTGACCGCCTTATTCCATCGACGCAGCATGGCTGTCATGTGAAGGACAGAAAATTCCATTGGCAGTCATGAGGATGCTGGTCCTATAACTGCCAATCATCTTGGGAGTGGCCACACTTCTGTTTGTGTCAACAAGTTTTGACTTGTCAGCCAAATTAGGGATCATGAGTTTAATTTGACTAACTCCACCTTGGTGGGAGGTCTTTATGAACCTGTCAATAATTGGCTGGTCATTCTTGGACAAGGCGGCTTCCTGCACATCCGAGTCAAATTGATTCGCATGGTACTTGTGAGCATCTGTTTGAGTTTTTGGGGGGATTGTGTATGAGCTGTAAATAATGTGTCAAAGGATTCAAAGGATCAAAGTTAGTGTTGTTACTTTAGAAGAGTTGAGTCTTGTAGCTAAGTGGTGGGGGTGACTTTGACAAAAGTCCTATGTTGTGAATGAAAAGTGGCCAGTTATGTCAACAGATAGATGTGAAACCAGATACTGGGCGACTGTGTGTGTGGTGCAAGACAGTGCAAACAGATGTGTTGGTTGTGAAAGATTATGTAACCTGACCCTCTTTTCCTAAACATGACGTGTTTTTAGTGTCAGTAAATTCATAATTCTCATTTATAATACTTGGAATCTACTTACTGACTTTTTCTAAATTAAAGGAATTATAACATTCATAACAATATCTCCATATACCCTATAGTTTTACTCCGGGCGCTGAAATGACCTTTCTGTGTCGATAGAGCCCTAAAACAGCAACAACAAACAATACTCCGATTTTAGAAAAGACATTGTTTGTCTCGCAAAATTCATATAGCTATTTGTATGGTGTCTCTGGTAGGGCATTCTATTTACTATTTAAAAATTGTAAGCTCTGTGGTTTTACTAATTATTCAATAAAACAGGCATTATGTTACAAACTAAACAAAATGCCGTGAATTGGAAACACATAATTAATGGAACTGGTGATCGCCAGGCAAGTGCTGACAAGTGGCGTGCGATGCGATTTATACATCAACTTATGGGACATGGGTTAACTGTCTGATGAATGTGAAGAAGATATGTACCGTCTGAAATGCCCTCGTATTTTTTAACTCATTTGTTTTCTTTAATTTTTGTAATTTAGATGTACAGGCTGTAAGATTTACTATAAGCTTGAATTGTAATCCTCTTAGAATGTATTACCACTGGGATATATACTGGCATTGGTCAACGTTTACAGTGTTTATGATTTATATGGTGCATTCAGACATATAACAACTTGCTAAGTCGTATGAAAGTGCATACAAAATTATGACATTTTTTATTTATTTAGAGTTTTCTATATTTGAAATGTTTGACATGGGGACAGAATTGGTGGTACCGCAGGTGCTTGGGATGAAGATTATTAACTAAGCAGAAAAGTTATTGAGTTTTCTTTAAATGTTTTGTATCTGAGTTGATCTAGCCTTACGGTGACAATGCCCCTCAGTCTTCTTGACGAGAAAAGGGTCTTCATGGTAAAGTTTGATCAACCTAGATACAAAAAATGATTAAAAAAGAAATGTTGTGATTGGTTGAATTCATTGCCTCAAAACAATGGCCATACCATTCCAGGTGGCGATATGAATGAAGTGACATAAATGAATTACCCTTATAACCAATAAACTTTGTGGGTAATCTCTTGAAATTTGTATAGCCTGTTCTGTGTGGTCTTCAACAGTTGTTCACAGTCTTGATTCCAGCATATGTTGTAAACTGCCATTACTCTTTTCTTTGAACTGAATCAAAAGCTTTCAGTAGACCTAGCTACAAAACAGATCAGACCTTCTTAGTTATTCCTATATGTTTTTCACAAACTTAAGAATAGACCAGGCCTTAATCCAATTTGAAGTTTTAACAGTTTATCTTCAACAAGTTTTCAAAAAATATTTTATAAGTTATGGATGAGTGCCCCATAATTATTACACTTTATTTGTAAAAATCAAAAATAGTTTAGTCAATCACAGCATCAATAATTTCAAAGCCCAAAAATGTTAGCTCAAGAGTTCTTCCCAAATGTTGACTATATTTCTAAGGAACGCATGTTTGAAAGCAATGATAGTGAAAACAACACAAAGTAAGCTGAAGTAAAAAAAATACTTAAGGATGATGTGATACCTATTTTGTTATTTGCATCTTTTAAAAGACTTTTGAGCTGGTGAAAAAACGAAAGAGAACAATTTGGGCCAAAGATTAATGGGTTTCTAGAATTATTTTAGGGAAGGTTTTTTTTTCTGTGAATATGAAAGGAAAAAAGAAAATGTAATTTTCATTATTTGGTAGCGTTTGAACAGATGCTTATTAATCAACGGCATCTAGCGACGTTATTGTTGTCCCCATGTTAAAGTTACAATAAAGTTGTTTGTGAGGTGTCTTGGGCAAACTATTCATTGGACCAATCAGATTACATGATGTGAGGGGTTCATCAACCTCATTTGCCCTATGGATAATGTGATGTATTTGATATTAGCCTGAATTTTTTTGTGCGGCATTTATTTTCTCCGGAGGACATTATTTGCCTAATCAATATGGATATATATTTTATTGGATTGAACTGCATATGGGTTTTTCCAACCTTATT
>JARBEQ010080927.1:13468-24408 GCA_030265355.1 Tritonia tetraquetra | reverse complement strand
ATATAATTTTTGATTAAATAACCAAATATCTGCAATCTACAGGAATCTCAGCTAGAAATTAGGGTCTAGATTGGATAGAAATGCATTGTCGATTAGGTCAACTGTGATCTCAAAGTAGTGGGGACGGGGTTATGACAATGTAGACATTGATATTTGGCCTGGCAAAGCAGGCTAATTCATTAAAATCAGTCACTATTTCATGGTGCGTAAAATTTGTGGATGACTCATGGATTTATTTGGTCTTAATTTAATGAGATAGAAATTAATGAAATAAATCATATAATTTTTGATTAAATAACCAAATATCTGCAATCTACAGGAATCTCAGCTAGAAATTAGGGTCTAGATTGGATATAAATGCATTGTCGATTAGGTCAACTGTGATCTCAAAGTAGTGGGGACGGGGTTATGACAATGTAGACATTGATATTTGGCCTGGCAAAGCAGGCTAATTCATTAAAATCAGTCACTATTTCATGGTGCGTAAAATTTGTGGATGACTCATGGATTTATTTGGTCTTAATTTAATGAGATAGAAATTAATGAAATAAATCATATAATTTTTGATTAAATAACCAAATATCTGCAATCTACAGGAATCTCAGCTAGAAATTAGGGTCTAGATTGGATAGAAATGCATTGTCGATTAGGTCAAGTCATAAAATCAAGAATATCCAGCGATTCAGTGTTTTTAACCCTTAACGTCTTTTATGGCTGGTGACTGCTGGTGTCAAAAAGTCCTATACTGCTGGTTACCCGCTGGTCCGTATAAGCCTTGTTTATCGCTCTGTAGTGAGCGCTCTATCGGTTTTTACGCTGAACTTTTTTTTGAGGTATTGAAAGTCAATATCCCAGGAGCCGAAAGTGTTCGAGCAACTTATTTTTTAAAGCGATTTGTTATTATAGAATGCAAACATGTCAAAGCGATCTTATTTTGCATATGAGCAAACTTATTCGACACTTTTCATATCCCCCCCAAATCAATGATAATGATAAATAATCCAAAATTTCTGCCGATTCGAACATCGGGGAGTGTCTACCCGAACTAGCTCAAGACAGCGGTGGTCTTAAAAGTGACGATGTTCTCGATAGGGACTTACGCCCACTTCTAGAATTTTAGAATTAACCAATTTGAATGAATTAAAGATAAAGTCATATATTTCTGTTCATTTGTTTGAACATGTGTCTGCCTTATTATGGGTCTCAAACTGAGCTCTTTCACAATTTTTGACCAAATAAATAGGATTTTTGTGAGTATTTTCCATAATCAGGTCACTCTAATTAGGTCACCATGGCCTATTTCATGACCGCCTGTATGCTCTTATTGTTCACTGTCCATTCAACTTTCATCACCCCAAGTATCAACTTCATAAGTAGAGAACTAAGGAAATGACACTAAAATTGGCATTGGTATTGCTTTTCATTGTCATCTTTCAGCAAAAAAGTCAGGACTCATGAGTGTGCATAGATATTTAAAAAATTAGGAAGCTACGTGTAAGGTGAAATCGCAAAAAAAGATGACCGACTGAATTTGATTTAAAATGGCAAAAACTCAGACAAAAATAACACGAAACAAGTCGAATCGAAATCTACACATAGCAACAAGCATAGCGAGTACGCATGTCTGGAAAACATAGTGAATATCCATTGTCTAAAGTTAGTTGATCTCTCTCTGATACTGATACTGATAGCTAGCCTAGGTCGCCATTCGGCGAAAAGGAAATTATGGCTAGTTACAGTGGAGTCAAAGTGTTATTGGGCTTTATTTTACATGGGTTGTTTGAGTTAAGTTATGTTTGTGACCATTCAGGCTTTTGTCAAGTTGAGCGTCCGGCTTTTTGTTTGCTGTCCTGTCCATGTTGAATGCTTCTGCGACTAAAATCATGTTTTTTTACACCAGAACAACACACTAATAAGAATAATCAACTATCAAAATAGAGGTAGTGGAAAGACAACTCACACCAGAAAAGATTTGTAAAACTTGCAATGTGATGTAGGTACCGGACACCAAAGGTAAACCATAAAGGAAAGAAGGCAATGTGATCTAAGTTTCATCACCATTGTCATCATCTTCTAAGGTTGAGGTTTGTAAAAGTCCTTAGTCCCTATAAATTATGAATATACTGACCGGCATAAAAAACGCAAAACATTTTGGATTGCGACCAATGTCAACAAAAATTATTTTTGTGAGTAGTGAACACTAATACTAATAATATTGTACCCGCGTCTTTTCTTGTAGAATTAACCAGTTTCAAATCAATCACTTCATTGATTTGTCGTTTGAGCAATAAACAAACAAGGGGGTCACAACCCTCTGTGGGACTCGCTTGCTCCAATAGTGTGTCAAATATGACGCAGGAAGAAAAGGATCATGCTGATGGTAACTCAAAATGAAGCAGTCTTGTGCTATTGTTGCTCTTCTTAGTCTTAGTGGTTTTCCTTTACGTGATCGATCTTTGGTGGAGGCTGTCTCTTGAAATCTGTTCTGGAGTTGATATATTGTGATAATCTGGACTCCCTGAAGCCGCTGCAGCTTGCCGAGTGCTCTCACCAGCTTACAACCGCCTGGCAGCATGGTTGCAGTTTTCTTTCAAAAGTCTTGGCATCCTCAATTATTGAATAAAATAAATTTTTGACGGCTCAGTATTTATAAGGCTGGCCTTCGTGGTCGGATCAGGTGAAGTTTTAAATATTGTTCCATGTGCAGCGAGTCCCACTGAGGGTTGCGACCCCCTTGATTGTTTATTACTCAAGCGGTCAATGGATGAATTGCTTGATTTGAAATTGGTGAATTCGGCAAGAAAAGACGCTACAACTACAATGTTTAGTATTAGTGAATTCGTGTTCTCTACTCACCAAAACATTGTTGACATTGGTCAAAAAGTGGCAGTGGGTCAGTGTTATTTTAATGTTAGTTATCTGAAAATCAAGAGTATTTCCTTTGTATGGGGGCCAGCCAGATATTTTTCCAGTCTTCGGACATCTGGGAAGGAATGGGTTACGACACGGTAAAGATTGAATTTGGAAAACAGATGAGCAATTACGCAGGAAATGGGGTACATGGTTTCTTTCTGGGTTTTCTAAAAATATAAAACCCACTGCACGACATTACTTTTTATGGATGTTGTTCTCTAAGTTAACCCATTGCTGTTCATCAATGGTGATCTATCCCCAAAAGTTCAATGCAGGCTGATTGCACCCTCTACAATTGCGAAAGTACTGCATGATTATTTTTACTTGACACAAAATATTGTGAAACATGCATGTATTATATATCATTTGAAATTGAAAGGCTTCCCTGTCTAAAAATAATTTTTTCATCAATTTATTAATACTAGATTGTCAACATGGAACTTTTTTTTTTTATGGGGGTCTAATTTTGTACAGTTATTTACCTTGCCTTTTACTTATGGGGTGAGAAATCCCTGATTGAGGGCTGAACAGCAGTGGGTTAAGCTTATACTTATAGGTAATCCTTCTCTGAAATAAATTCTTCTATGAGACTTCATCTCCATAGATTTAAGGTTAAATTGCTGGCAGTGGTAGGGTTGAATTCAGAATCAACACTATAACTGAAATGAACTCCCTTACTTTTATTTGTTTTGTCTTGACTTGAACCAAACCTGCTGTGATGAGTCAAAATTCTTTTTAGTTTTAACAAAAATTATCTGTTTCTGTCATATGATGTGGTACCTGAAGTTTTTTTATGAGTGATGTTGGGGATGTCGATGCAGACATTCAAAATACAGAGGGAGGGGGATCTTTCCTCTTTTTTTTTTTGTTAATGTGTTCATATTTTATATTGTTGTATATGTTTTTTATGTTAGTGTTTTTAAAATTGTAATTAAAGTATCATTACCCAAAACTGGACTAATACTAATATTGAATGATACCTAAGTACTTCTTATGGTTACTCTTGTCCTACTTATGTAAAGTTTGTTTCAGAATCTATTTAATCTTTTAGTCTTAATGACAATTGAACGCCTGTTTTGTGTTGAGTTGAAGCAATAGTAGATGTTTTAAAAAAACACCACTATATATAGCGAGTCTACAAAATAGCTTGAACCTGAGCAGTTAAAAAGTACCGAAAAGAGAGCTCTTACTACTGTAGCGCTTACCCCAAAACTTTACTAATGCTTCATATACCCATGGCGCCATTATACTTTACACTGCATACATTGTCTTCAACTTTCGGTTGACTCTTCAGTGGTAAAGGTGCTTGCTCACAGCACAACAAGAGGTCCCAATGTTCAAATCCCAGCCAGGGCTTCCGGTTGTGCAGGTTCAAGTTCAAGGAAGCCACGCTTCTGAAATAATCTTCAAACTTCAAATATGTTGAAAAGGGCTCATTATGAAATATGCTGTGCTGCAAGTAGTAAGAACGTGGTGTTCCTCAGTGGTCACCCATCCAAGTGACAGCATCATGCTGTCAATATACAGGCTGAGGAAAAAAAACACGTCCTCGATTTGGAAAAAAAGGATATTTTCAAAAGTTATTGGAATATGTTTGCAAATATGGTTACATATGACATGACATATTAACGTTATCATTTACATTCACAACAACATGATGCCTGTGCACCGCTAGAACCAGCACCAGGGGGCACCGTTTCAATCACATGGCAGTGCGAACCGCACGAAAAGTGCCATTTAAAATTGTGCTCGCCTCAAAGCTACGTGACTGGTGTTTGAATTTACGAAAACGAAAGTGTTGTGACTGTGCAGCTTGCTTTCTTTCAGATGAGAATCAAATGTGGATCTACATTCTAACACCTCCATTCTAAAGTGATACAACAATTTCATTAGGAGATGATACATCTGTACACTCGATCACACTGGATTTGTAGCAGGGAGCGTGAGAGTCTGGACTGAGTGAGAAAACCGTCTCAAGACTTTCTGAATAACGGACGGGGCGCACATTGGGTGTCTGTGTGTGAAACCAATCGACACCACATAAAACTTTATGGAATCATCCAACTTTAGCCAAAAATGTGTAAGAATATTCCAATAACTTTTGAAAATGATTTTTTGAAATTGAGAAATTTTCTTTTTGCTCACCTTGTTGGTACTTAAGCCTACTTAAGTTGATGTCGTTGGGGGAGAAAGAATTCAAAAAGACCGTTAGGTTGAAGTGAAACCAGCTGAAATGATGTCTGCCGGAAGTTTTTATTGATGAATCTGAATGGTAACGGTATTGGATGATGAATGGAAAAACAAAGAACTTAACGAGTGACTGGCACTTGTGATGATAAATTGTATCACAGTATCAATGAAATGAAAGCAGGAAAATGTGAAAGTACCAGAAACATAGAAAGTGACTCATGCCTGCAGCAAATGACAAACTTCGCTTCGCCAGAGGTACCGTACCTAGTGGGTCACATGCTCTACCTACCAATTGAGTCTAGTCATTGACGATGGCAAGGTTCCATTTTGCTGATCACCTTGTTTTAGAACTTAAATTTATTGTCTCTCTACTAACATGGGGCTCGTCCTCTTGTCTTTCTCCAAAACGTTCTCATCACTAGTCAGTTTTACTTTAAACTTAAAATTGACATGTGGTGGATAGCTCAGTACAGTGTGTGACCATCTATCTCGGGCAAGGAGTTGCCATTGATAGGCATAGGTTCAATTTTCACTATGGCCTAACCACTTTTCTTCTCTCTCCATGGCTATTTTTCTGGCACTTTCCCAATTTCTTTCTTTCCTTTACATGCCTACCATTTACTCTTAACGTCCTGAAACGAGGTAAGGCACACCTGACCGCAAATCCCACCGTGTACTACTAAAGCGCACCTCTCTCTTCCGTAAACTGTGTAAACTCTTTCGCAATGAGTTTATAAATAGAATTAGTACTACAGTAGAACTCAAGACTCAAAGAACGCTTGCATTCAGCGAACAGAGAAAAATTTCCGTTTTTTTCAAGCTCACAAAAAAATTGCTAATCTACTTAAGACATCTAGTTGAAATTCAAACTACAAAAGCTCTGCTGTCGGCTGACAAGAAACAAAACTATAGAAGAAATGTACCACAGGCCATGTAATAGGGGTGGGCCAAGTGCATAATAGTAATAGTAATAGGCTACATAGAGAAAATGATGAACAGAGGGGGGAGGAGTGGCAGCCGACAACCGGTGGACGCGATATGAGATCAAAAAGACACAGCCGAATCACATTTTGTACTGTGCCCTTGGCTCCAACGAATCTTGCTGCATCCAACGAACTATTAAAACTGGCCTAGCTAGTTCGTTGAGTCCGAGTTCTACTGTCGTAGTTTTGTTTATATACTTTGCTCTTCCGCCATCTGGTTTGTTATTTGATTTGAAGTGATTTTTTTGCCTGATTAGTGATTTGTTATGTTCTTTTTTCGGTTGATGATTAATGATGATACTAGTTTCATACGACAGTGTGGTCGGCAAATTAATCGATCGGTTGGTGAAAGAGCACAGGAGGCTTGGAGAAGAACATCAGAATCAGAGTGATGTGATATTTCAAATGTCCTCTGTGCAATCAATAGGATTGAGCAGAGGTTTACAGGACGTTAAGAAGAGTTAATTCTACTCTTTAAAAAAACTATAAATAAATAACTATACAGAACAGCGTAAAACTAAAACTAATAATAATGGGTTGATCACCTGCTTGGCTTAATATATCTTGATCCAGAGAAATCCAGATTCCTTGTGCTGGCCCTACACTGTAATGGTAAAAGGGAATTGGACAGGAAAGGAAAGGTAAAACTAATAATACTAATAGCACACCTCGTGCAAGACATGTGGTTTTTTTTCGACTGACAACGGCTAATTGAAAAGTTCATGAGCTGCACTCTTGGGTAAATTATGCTGATGCTAATTTTAGGAAAGTGTAATTGACCATTATCTTGCACACTGATTTCTTTCTTTGGAACAACCACTGATCCAGTCCAGTCAGCATAACAGTCGTGACCTATGGACGCATTGATCTCTTTTCTACTTCTACTCCCCAAACGATATCGACCAACTTCAGCAAAGTTGACTGTGCTTCTGACCACCTACAGTAGTTACCACCCCACCGCCATAATGCCTGTTTCTCCTAAATGCTTGCAATCTCAGTGAAACAGTTTTTTTTCTCGATATTTCCACTCTAAATGCTTGTTTCAAAACCAAAATTTTCCCTAAATGCCCAGTCACAATGGCAACTGCAGATATGATCTTCTCAAAATTATCATAAACTACGTCTGTACAGGATAAAAAATATTTTTTTATGTGAGTTGTGTAATCCCATCGCTAATTAATAATAATAGGGCTAACTTATGCCTGTCAATGGTCAACGATTTATTTATGGTTAGACCAGCCTTCTTATTCTTAGTAGCTCCAAGCACTGTACCGCACATCTTTTTCCCAATCGGGTCCAGTTGGGGACGAGGTGTGAACAGCTTTATACGTATTACTATTACTATTGATTCCCCGTCTTAGTCCATGGGCTACTACTAGACAACCCCCTTGAAAGGTCAAAAAGGGCGTAACAAAAAAAATATGTAAAATGGGACATATTTTTTTATATTTCTAAAAAGCCCATCATTTGAAAGTTTCATTTACAAGTTGTTTGATTTATAAATAATGAAAGAATTAAGTTACACGTATATTTAAAAAAAATTATTTACACGATTCATATAGGAAAAAAATTATTATAAAGACTGTTTTCGCAACAACAAAAACCAGCATTAAAATGCATCAATTCACTATAACATCCATCTGTGGCGATGATAATCATGTTTGTAATTGTAAGAGTTATCACATGTGGAAAAAATGTAGGTCAAAATCAAGGTAATAGATGTATCCTTGCTGCCGTGATAAGGTCAGTGAACCGACAAAATTTTCAAAAGCTCATTTTTTCCCTCTAATGCATTCTGGTCCACTGTAATCCCCCTCCCTCCATGGGGTATTTTATGTCCAAATGATATTCTGAAGTGAAAGAACACTATGTATATGAGCTTTCTAGAAAAAAACAAATTTGCAAAAAAATATAACCCCAAATAATGAGTTATGGCCCCTGATATGAGGTCACCCGGTGTGTTCACGAAAAACATTATTCAGACCAAAAGGATGCAACAATCAATAGTGATTCAGAAACGTATAACTTTAATGGTGATTGTTGTTTTTGTAACAAAATAACAATAGAACAACAAAAGTGGACCATAGACTAACAGTACAGCTTTCGTTGTGCCTTGGTTCTTCATGGCGAGCGATGGTCAACCCGAATGTGATCTGAACCATTCCCAAATTTGTAATTAAAAAAGGCAAGTGTGAGCATTACATTTACAACAGAGACAGATGGAATGTGATAAAAGCAGGGCCCTCTTATTTGACAATTAGCCATCATCTCCAGTAAATTGAAAGTCCCCAGGAAAAAAGACTCACTATCAAGGGCCGAACCTTGAGGTTGAAGTACATTGAAAGTCCCAGGCAAAAAGACTCCTCTACTACTACTACTAGTCTAGCCCTCTCAACTTGGCCAGGGATGCTCAATGGCTCTGCCCTGGAGATTCACGTTGAATCTTCCCAAGTTCTTTAGAACCACCTTTCATATGACCTTTGTTTTGAAAAGGGCTTTTTAAAAAGGGATGCCCAGGAAAATGAACCCCATTCTAACACTATCGCGTTCGACGGTTGTCTACAGTCTAAATTCCAGCAGATGTTGTGAACTGGAACGTTTTCCTTAGGTCATCATAATTTTTGGTTCAGGTCACAATCTTTGGGCCAAAATTTGGATCTGAGGGGTGTGATGTTTGTGCATTCTTGGAGTATGTGGCTGACCGTTTGTTCTCCGGCGATGCAGTCACACAGAGATGAGTCTGCTACACCTAATCTTTTCAGGTGAACTTGCCACAATGTCCAGTTCTGAGGCGGAAAATAGTGGTCTGTTCTGCAGTGCCTAATTTGTTAATGTGATCATAGGCAAATGAGTAGCCCTCTGTTGTGTGTAAGGAATCTGCTTTCCACTGGTTTTTTATGATGGCTTTCTTTTCGTGGCATGACAGTTTAGGGGAGCTTTGTGTCATTTTGCTTCCATCTCTGGCCAGCTTGTCGGCCTTCTCATACTATACCACAGTGAGCTGGTATCCATTGAAGGGCTACTTTTGACCTCGCCTGGAGTGCATGCAAGGTATCGTTGAGGGTCTTTATGGGCTCTTCATTTGAGGTGGACATGAGAGCTTGCAAGGCAGACATTGAGTCGGTAAGAAATACTATTTTTTGTGGGGACAGATTCTAGGGTGGCTAGAAAGGTAGCTGCGTTTTAGAGCGCTGTTACTTCAGCTCTGAAAATTGAACAGATATGGCCACTTGAAATGGAAATCATTTTTGGTGGACTTTTAGGGAGTTGTATGATCACTCCACAACTCAATTTTTGGTAGCTCCTTCTGCTGAACCATCGGTGTATGTGTGGGTCCAGTATTTTGCAGGAAATCTCCGGTGTATTTTTCATACGTTAATGATTTGAGGTCAATTTCATTTTGGTGATTGTATTTTGTATACCAAGTCAAGCGAGAATCTAATTTGACTCCAAGGAATGTAGGTGTGTCCGTTTTGGGGAGAGGGTTCACAGCAAGTCAATTTTAATGCTTTCTTTCAATGTTGAGAGTGAGAACACTGTGTATACTGTTTTCAATCTCTTTAATTTCCATGCCCCAGTTTTCTGTCCATTTTTAATCTCATTTATCCCTTCTTGGATCCTATAGACTGCTGTGGTAGTGTATTCTGCTGCGGTCCAAATGGCAAAATCATCTGCATGGAGGGTGTTTGAGATTTGCCGCGGTAAGTTTTTTGTGATATCATTTATGTAAATCAAGAATAATGTGGGGGATATGACACCACCTTGTGGGACTCCTTCTCTCATTTTTACTGTTGAGCTTAAGTGCCCATCTAACAGAACTCTGACTGATCTTTCATTTAGGAAAGATTTTATCCATGTCAGCATTTTTCCAGATACACCTCATTTTTGCATCTTAAGTATGAGTGCGTCTTTCCATACTCTGTTGAATGCTTTTGACATGTCAAAGAAGACACTACCTTTTTATTTTCTTGGAAAGCATTTTCTATATTTTGAGCCAGGAGCATAAGCTGATCTTCTGTGCTTCTGTGGCTCCTGTAACCTGTCGTGGCACCACGAGGAGGTGGGGTTGATACCAGCCCATTCTAACACTAACAATTTAGAATATTTTGACAAATCAAATAGTGACAACAGTCAAAGTGAATCTAAATTCTGGCCATGTTCATAACAGGTTTGACCATAATGAGGTCTGTTTGAATCCTGCCAGCATAGGATTTTTTCTCTGGACCTTTTCAAAGCCTTGCTTTTGAAATTCAAATGGGATCTTTATGGTGGCCACTCACTTGCGTATGCAAGCATGACACATTTGTATGGCAAATATAATATGACATATAATTTGGTCTATATATAATGGTGGCCACTCACTTACATGCAAGCATGACACATTTGTATGGCAAATATAATATGACATATAATTTGGTCTCTTTATGCCGTGCATTTTGACTTGTCATGCCTTCAACTTTCATACAATTTCTCCCGACACTTTCATAAGTCTCATGCTTGCATGTGAGCGACCACCATTGGGTTTAAGTCATGCCAGATTGCATGAAGACAAGTTTACTGTGTAAACGAAGGTGACATAACCAATAACTTTTAACACTTTCCCCTGCCCCAACACTGCTCTGCGGTATTAATGATGGGGTTTGATCAAAAAAGGAGAGGTAATTTAATATTGAAATCTACAAAATTGTGTTTCTACAGTCGACTATGCTTAATTTGATGATGTTGGGGGAGAGAAAAGGTTCAACACAACTGTTGTACTTTACCAAGGTGACATCAGTGAGTTAAGGATAGTCCACTGTATTTATATTGATAGTGATAGTATAAAGAAGGAGAGGGGGGGGGGGGGGGGCACTT
>JARBEQ010080927.1:0-13458 GCA_030265355.1 Tritonia tetraquetra | reverse complement strand
CCCCCCCCCCCCCCCCCCCCCCCCCCCCCCCCCCCCCCCCCCCCCCCCCCCACGGCATTGGCGCAGCAGTAAGGTCAACGATTGTCAATAATATAAGTTACACAACTCAAGGAAGCATTTTTACCGTGGTCAGCAAGAGAGTGGGATAATTCATTTGTGTGGTAATGTTAATGTTTGCTTTTACCTTGTGTTGTAATCGGAAATTTCCGAAACTATTGAGTAGAACTCAAGCACCTAGTGAAAAAAAACAACACCAATCCAAGGGAACAACTATAATATAGTAAAATACGGTCAGTTGTTCATCTTATGTATTTATCTTTAGTAAGTGAACAGAAAGTACTGGGTTTGAATCCCGGCAAAGATATGGGATCTTTCCCCTCGAACTTGTGTCATGGCTTTGTTGACCCTGTGGATTCCAACAGGAATCAAGTCCTACTGGAGATGGACTATATATTGGAGTTCCGCCTTTGTTTGATATACAATGTGTCGCCAAGGGCGTAAAAAACTAACAACTTTAAAATATCTAAAGACTGCTATGATCATTTATGATAAGAAAAAAAAATTCCACACACTCAAAACTAACACAGTAACAGATTTCTTTATTTCCGTCATTTAGACTTTAATTTACAGTGGAATCCGTGTAAAGCACAGAATTCTACCATTCACTGAATGGTAGAATTCTGTGGTGTAAAGTCAACTCGCTTGAGACAAATTTCCGGTTGGCAGCCCTCCTGCTCATCCCAAAAAGTTCTATATACGGGAAAGTGAGACCCAATGATTAAGGCTTTATTATTATTATTACAGCACAAACGTAGGTGCGCTTGTCAAAGCACAGGTGTTTTAGTGATATTATTATTAATATAACAGGTAAAATATAGGGGAAGACTGATGGAAGTGAGGGAATGCCACGCGGCCCGGCCCTTACTCCCCGCCATTAGCGGTAGAGGTCTATGTCAATTCCTCACAAACGAGGCTAGTAATCAAAGCCCTCACTTCATATTCCATGAGTTTTATAATTCCATGATCACTTCTTATCACATCAGTCGGGTTCTTCATATTTTTTAAGGAAGCATCTAGAAATGTGGAGACCCACAGATAGTTTGCTGACCGTACGGCAGTGGCCATGTGCACTGCATAACATTAATTACTTCTCTCCGCCTTCACTTTCATTCATCAAACAAATCAATGTAGTATGATTCGTACAACAATTTCCTTACTGCTGTTTATATATTGATAAATTTTTTTTCAAAACAAATTCGCTGGTGGTCTAAAGGTCAGTATAGTTGCCTTCCAAGCTACAGTCGGTACGGTTACTCCGGGCTCAGGCTATTTTCTTCCCTCTCTCCTCTCTCTTCTTTTTTTTAATACAATCCCAACATTTTTATCCTTTTTTCCCAAATTGTTCCAGTGTAATCATGTTCAACACTTTTCGCAACCATTTTTTATACCTTTTTCTATTGAAAAAAAATTCAAATTCAACCTTCGAACCTCAGTCTATGACAGGGGTCTCTAGCCCTTTCCATTTTAAAGCGTATTTTGTTTCAGATGATTTCAACAACATTGGTATTGGTACCGCAGTTCGCTTGATTGGCCTATGGGAAAAGCCCACACTCACATGCTTTCCCACCCTCAGAATAAGTCTAGTGAACCGCCACATATTATGAGAGGGTAAAAGTCATGTGTGTATTGTGTTAACACGTCATGCTGCAACTGCAAGTTTTATTAATTTGAGTCATGTTATGGTAAATACAGTTAATGTCAACCTCGCTTACTTGAACTTGACGTTAATACTTTTTGTCAGTCCCAAAGTGTTGCCTTTCGGCGGATTCCACTATAGATGTGAGAAATGTTTGGGAAGATGAATGTTTGGCATTTTGAGTACTGAACGAACATATCAAATTTCAATGAGGCATAATGCCAAAATCTTGCCACAATTTATCAAACTCAGAGATAAATAATGATGTAACAGCGTCATCATCTGTGATGAGAACGTTTTCATGGTTGCCAGTGATAGCCTGATGGGTCCAGTTGAAAGAGCCGTTGATGAGAATTTTGCTGTCAACAACAGAAAACTTGTGATGCATGAAGTAGGAAGATTTGTTGACTCTCACCGGAATGCCTGTTGAAGAAAAGAATGTTGTTAGTCACTAAGAACGATTCCCCATTTTACCCAGTTTGATTGTAGCTAATTAATTCATAATGAAAAGCAGCGCTGTCAACAGTTCTGTATTCCACCCAGATTGCTTCCAAGGCACTATCTCCGGATGCAGGTGTCCTAATTGACAAGAATCGCCAAACAAACCCGAAAAAAGGAAACAAGCATTTCCAGACACAGGAGATCTGCCTGTTTCCATTTTTTATATTTACAGTAGGAATCATTTATAACAGGCCTTGGTATAACAAGTATTCGGCTATAACAGGATTTTTTCAAAACCCCATTTTTTCTTATTACCTTTAGTAAAATATATATCGGTTTTAACAATAACAGTAACAGGGCTTGATGAGAATCAAATATAATGTTATAACAGCAATGCCAAGACATGGTCAAGAACTAAAACTGATGTTCTTATGTACTTTTGACACTCGGTGCAGTGAAAGAAAACACAGTCCCACAAGCGATGATAGAGCAACCAATGCCATCATGATGCTAGTCCAATGAAGTTGAAGGCAATCAGGAAAAGGGCAGGGGAGGAGGCTATCTAGTGTGTGTACATTGTTTATGATAATTTAAAAATTGCAGGTTTGGGCTGTTTGTATGTTTCCCTTGGATAAAATCTGTTGGATGGGATATAACCAGGATTTTGCTATGGCCCCAAATCCTGGTTATATCAGGTATCCACTGTATTAGTAGTATTACTCATAAGAAAGTTGTTAGGAAGGAGCATTGTGGAGTAGCAATAACACATTTGCTTTATGTGCAGAAGGTCCTGGGTTCAAATCCTGGCGGCGACACAAGGATTCCTTTGGACTTTCTCAGGATTTTTATGGCTCTGACCCTGTGGATTCTTAATATATAGAATCAAGACCTATCACTATCAGAGACAACCATAAATCATTAGGTTCCTACTTTGATATGACCTATAATAATAAATTGTCAAGGGTGTCAAACTAACAACTTTATGACAAGGAAGTACCAAGGTTTTTGTTGAAAGTGAAAGGGAATTGAAGCAAACCATTCAAGAAGCATGGGAAAGGATCACTATTAATGACATCGGAAAGTCAATATCATTATGGAAGAAAAGACTTTGAGCAGTGATACAGCAGGAGGGTGGATCGACAGACCACATGAAGTGTTGAGAAAATGTGCGCATCAATGATATTGACATTTTCGGGTAAGCTGATATGAAATGGCATGGATATTTTTCTGAAAAATGTATTACTTTGAAATTTTACCCCCTTGGCATATCAACAAAGACCTATTTTACATATGTGTGAAAAATCTTATTTCTTTACTGTTATTAGTTTTAAAGATATAATAAAGCATTAACTTAGGAAAGGTTTTTTTCTCGCACCATATATATGTGGCTTTTCATTGGTGTAAAGAAAGTGATAAAGTGATCAACCTTGATCTTTATAAGAAAAGTTTTCAATTGAATAATTGTTTCACAAAGCAGATTTACAGATTTGTACTTTTCTAGATATGGAAAGTCTTCATGTTCCATTGATGATTAAAATGAGATGATAATTTGAAAAATGCCCCAACAATGACAAGGGTCATTTTGACACCTCATCGGACCACATCAACAGCAGCTTAACCTTCACCGATACACTAGTTATGTAATATTCGCCACTCACAGGTGTTTTTTATCCACAGACTGTTAAAGTTAAAGAATGAATAATAATAAACTTTATTTGAGCTGCGCTGAGCTACAACGCCTCCACATTTGACCCACATTTGACACTCAAAATACCCCTATTCGCCACTCAGTGTTTACCCATATCTTTTTTAAGGTTCCAGTGGTAGGCTCTTTCAATTTCAAGATGTAATTTTTCCCAATATATTCTAAATATAGCATTATAATTATATAGCGCATATCCACGAAGCTCATCACGCTCGATGCGCTTCACAATACAATGAATAGTTCACCCCTGGCAGGCCATTATAACACTCCTGTATCCTTCTCTATACAGTGTGAGCTTCCTGTTAGGCACTTCAGCACTAGCATTCTGACAAGATCAGCCGGGTATTCATTTACACCTGAGTCGAGTGAGGTAAGCAGAGTTAAGGGCCTTAACCAAGGGCACAGCACCCAAATGGTCACCCGTCCAGACACTGATCACAATCAATGTAGCTTGACCACACTGACCGGTTCAGCGTGATATCCATTCGACTACCGCACCCCAATGTAAGCATGAGAAAAGATGAAAAACCAGACAATTTTAAATCTTTGGCTTCTGCGCACATTAGTGGGTAAAAATTAAAAAAAATACCTCTGCAAGTGGCTAAACAAAATGAAGTTCTGGGGAATACGAGAAAAAAAATAACATACAATAACATGCAGAGGTAGAAAAATGAATAGGTGGAGTTTCAAGTGGATATCTATTCATTTAAAAACACCAATGCGCCTCTGTGGGTGGGTTAATGGTAATGTAGGGAATTTTTTTTTTTTAAACGTGCTGCTGTGAGCCCAGTTTGGAGTAGCTCTCTTTTGTTGTCACTTCATTCATTCACCTTCTTTGCGTAGCTTCCATATCTGTGATCCGGCACTTTGAAGTTGTCCACAGTCAGTAATGATCCTGACTTTAACTCCTCTGCGATGAAGCATTGAGAGGATGTCTGCTAAATCTTTGCATGTAAAGACATAAACACACACCTCCAAGGAAACTCGGCAAGAAACTAAGCACTTATATAATGCACTGAGTGAAGTATTTTCGTGAGAGAAATTGCATTTGTCTTTGAAACATCCATCGCCGCTTATAAAATAATCGCGACATGCTACCACTTTATCTGGAAAAAATAATACTTGCAACGAAGTCGAGCTGACCCTACTTTCATTTTCTACTTTCGGTTTAGAACGTTTGTTGCGTTTTGAAAAGAACTGATAGATGACCTCAGAGGATATTATCAACAGTAATGTATATAAAGAACCCTTTAAATAGGGGTGCATTGTTAATAATGCAAACTGAAATAAAAATAAAACTGTCAGTTGTCAGTCATATTCTGCCGCTTCGAGTTTCTCCAAAAGTTCCTGGAAATTTACCCAAAATCCGGAATAAATGTTTCCATACCTATAAACATTTGCAGTTTGCAGCAACGGGTGTTTGGACTATTCTCACGTAGGACTATTCCAATTGTATTTCAGTTATTTTTTATAAAGAATCGTTTTGGGGGAAATTTCTTCGTTGTAAAAAAATCAACATACAGGCCTATTCAAACGATATGCACCGATAGCAGATTTTGTTCATGTCTGTCCAAGTCATGGTGCATGGAAGATGCCTGTTTCACCATATTTTATAACTTATGTTTTGTCCTATCAATGACGTAGTTATTTTGTTCTTTCACTTTAATCAAAAGTTCATTTTTTGATATGTGTGTTGTTCATGTTGTTTTGTTTGTTATTTTTTGTTTTATTTTGATTGGGTTTTGGGGGGATGTTTTGTGTTTTGTAGTTTTCGTTTATTTCATTTTGGCTGTTTGTTTTAGTTTTTTCTTTGTGTGTGTGTTTGTTTATTTATTTCTCCCCCCCCCCCCTTTCAAAACTCGTCTGAACTACACAATAATCGATTGCTTCACGCTGTATTCCAACCATTATCATATTAATGTAAGTTGAATCACTTCTACTTTTAATTATCGACTATGCCAGAATTTCAAATCAGTATGATTATTATCATGTATCGTATGATGAAAAAGGCCAAGCAACCTGTCAAAATATAAAACCGCTGGTTAATCAACACTCTGCACAAAAGCAAAAAACTCAATCAATTTATTTTCTTATTTGACATATATATGCATGCTGAACTATGATATGACTATTTATTTATGATTTGCAATCAAAGAGGAATAAAAAGAATCGATATAGGGAATCAACAAACTTGTACAAACTGTCAGACTTTTGTTGATATATCCGGTTGACGTTGACGTTTACCATGAAGACATGTAGACTGGATACCCATAGCAAAACCAAGACATAAATAGACAACCATTCGGTTCTGTTTAAAACGTTGCTTTCCTCTACACCAGAAGGTTTTACCAAATCAACAATTTAAATATGTCCATGAATAGTGTGAGTAATAGAATAGTGAAGCAAATATGTGGATGTGTCCCCTTCCACCCCACTGCCACTCTCTGTCCTGTCTCCACCACTAAACCACTCTCTGCTGTCGCCACCAATCCACTCCATCCATGATCTCTGACTGAAGACTTCACTCATTCTTATTTCTTTGAGTAGTCTAGGTACTCACTATTGTCCGCTCAAAGCTGATCGTGAGGCATTCGCAGTAAAATTGGTACTTTTTGTGCACTCTCATAAGCTTCGTTTAATTCTGAAAATAATCATCTTTCTTTTACTTTTATCTTTATCATACTGTGTCACTCCCGCTTAGCCCTAACTTTGGAACGATGATCTACTTTCACGCTGTGCAGGCTAGTAACATAGATCATATAATTGAGTTGTCTTAGAATGTACTACTCATCAGTAAGTAGATAATTCCCTATAACCTTGTATTTACTACTCCATGTCTTTTTCTCTCAATGTCCCACTAACGCAGGCCTTGATGACTGAGTCTGATGATGTAGCCTTGAACTTCGGAGAGGAAGAAGGCTTTGACAAGACATCATCACGATTAAAGTATGAAAATCTTATTAACTTCTTCATTATTTTTTATAATTATTGTGGATTTTGAGATTCAACAGGGTTCCCACGCATCAGGGGAAATAGGAGAACACAAAAAATAATCGGGGAAAATTTAGATTACTAGCCATTAGTAAAAGTCCTATGTGTGTAATTAAGTGATTTGACCATACCTTTATAAGCATCTGTGCTGTGATGATAGTTTTGCGTGAAAATCTTTTCTTACCATGTTTGAACCATTCAGCTTCTGGTCTTTCAGAAATACGCCTAAGTTATTATAGGTGCATGCTTACTTATTGAGTTTCTAGAGGGGATTTAACTCTTTAATTTAGCAGTTGCTGTGCATTTATACTTGAGTTTGTGAGCTTCTGAAAAAGTTTGCAGCAACGGTATGAGGGAAAACCAGGGAGGAGAATTATTTTAAGTGTGGGAACCCTGTTCAAAATTTCTACATGATGTAGTGTGTGCCTTTTTATTAAATTTTTGGTGCCATTTATTTACTTTGGGGGGGGGCACAAGCAGTCTTAATATATTACGGTTATACTTCCTTTCATCATTTCAATGAAATCAACAGAAAATTAATGATTTTAAAAATTGAGTCTGATTTATTTTTCTCTCTTACTCTTTGACAATGACCGCCATTGTTGATGGTTCAATCAGGCATGTAAATGTTCAGACGATTTTCTGAATTCGGACCCCTTAAAGTCCTGTTTTAGTGCATTTTCAGTTAGACTATTACCATTTCTGCTGTTTGCCGAAATGTTCAGACTTCAGACAATAATGGAAATGGTCATTTACAGGTCTGTTCAAAATAATTGTTTATTGGAGGAAAATCATGTTAAGAATTCACTAGAGGTCTTGTTTTTCTTGGTTAGTCTAGTGATAGTGAGTTGAGACTCATCAAATACAAGTAGTAAAAGCTGAATAAATCAGTTTACTACCGTCTAAACATAAGACACAATGATAACATCCCTGTTCTCTTCTTGTTTGTTTCTGTGGTCCTTAATATTTCTATCCTATCATCTCTTCATTTAATTCTATATATATATCTTTTCCACTAATAGATCATAGGTAGGTGGTGGGGCTGCCACCTTAAGGCCTGCTACCTGGTCCTTATCAGGAACTTTGCTCCAGTTGGTATGGCTCTCATGGTCATAGAAGCACGCTAACGATCCCACCATGATAGGATATTGACCACAGGGACTGTTGTTAGTTACCTTGAAAAAATAAGTTAATGATGGATGGTACACTCAAAATCGGAGATAGACCCTCAAAGGCTTGTGATGTCAAAGAAAATTTCAGATTTACACAATGTGACTACAAAGTGTTAATCCTTTTATTTGTTCTTATTTTTGTGACTTTATCTGTGACTGAAAATTATCATCATGTGAATGATTAACTTTGATTTTATTTATTTCTCGTGACAGGCATCCTGTGGCAGTATCGTTTCATCTATTTTTCCGAGCATCTGCTCTTCTGGCCTATTTGTTCTGTGGTAAATTCAGCTCTAGTTTCATCACAAACTTTGTCGTGATAGTCTTACTTTTATGTATGGACTTTTGGACAGTAAAGAACGTCTCTGGTAAGATATCTGAAAAGGATGAAGTGGATGAGGAAATCTGTGTATAGAGGAGGAGAAGAAGAAAGGGAACAAAGAAGTAGTTTCTGATTTAAAGTTTGTAATCTTGAAGGATCAAATGTTTTCTTAGAAGAAAAAAAAGTTTATACTCATTGCTTTTTGCCACAAAGTAAATTATACAGTAAAACCTTATAGTTCATCATTTACATTCGTGAATAACGTAACCTAAATGTCTCTGGTTACACCGCCTGCCTGAAATCCACTCCCACCCACAAGCTACAAACTCTCTTCACCGATGGGTCACTCAAACTTCAATGCGCACAAAACGATGAGTTGCTTCACAAAACAGGGGCTGTTATCGAATTGAGAAGAATAAGGGGGCTAACTGCATAATTTCTGTCATTATGTAGTCCAGTATTGTTAACCTCCGGCCCTTCTTGTTTTGCATTATTTTCGTTATGCGCCATTCGCTTTCACTTTGTCCCACAGTTGGCGGTATAACAAGGTTTTACTGTATGAGACAAAAATACATGTCGCTGCCAGGAAACGAACCTGGTACCTTTCGTTTCTGAGGCGAGAACCGTACCTCTGTGGCACTGGGACCCCATCTATCTAGACCTAAATCATAAAATAATTTTTTTTAATTATCAAAATATGAGTGAAATAATTTGAGAATAGTTCTAGCTAGTTGTTAAAGATTGTATTTGAGGCATTTTGCATTGATTTCTTCAACAATTGAGCAGACATTGTTGAAGAAATCGTTTTTCCGGTTGACGGTTAAAAATTCTGATCTGGATTTTTAATCAAGGATAAGAGTGTCTCTAATTTGGTTTAAGTTTAAATTGAGATTTTGAATATAATAGAGGAGATCGTTTAAAATATGCTCACTCACATCTCCCTAATCTAAGTAACAGAGCCCATATTTTTTCAGAATTTATATCCCCTCTGTTAATTCATGAAAGGCATTAAAAGGGGTCTGAACAGTTGACCCCTCTCTCCATTACAGTACGATTATCATCATTATTTATTGTGAAAAATGTACACACAATGATTTTTATTAATTTTTAAGATTTAAAAAAAAATTAGTAAACACTTTGAAACTGTTGTGTTCATTTGACTTTTATGTTTTCATCAATATTTCATATCAAGATTTACTGATGATATACTGTCCTAAATTTGTATGTGTAGGTCGGCTGTTGGTTGGACTTCGATGGTGGAATTATGTTGATGAAAACGGGGTAAATCATTGGATATTTGAATCTCGAAAGGTATAGTATTTTAACCCTTCAATGAGCAAAAAAAATATTAGTTATCATACCCTTACATCCATTGGTAATTGTGGTCTGGTGACAATCATTTCAGGAAATGTTGTTTGCCACAGTAAAGCTTAGTAGAAGACCAAGTCAATAAAAAATATTAAATTACCTGTTTATTTTATTGTGCTGTTTTAGATTGTATTTTTCTCTGAAAAGTGTGTTCTTTTTTCCGAAGTAATACTGCATACCTCCCAAGTTTCCTTTTTGAGCAGTGTGCCCTGCCATATGACTCAAGCGTGCACCCTTGTGCTGATACTTATGTTGCCGGGAATAGAAATTGTAATGGTTAATGTATCTGATGAAACTATATAAGTAGACATTCCATTAAGTTTTTATATCCTAATTTCTTAATATCGAGGAGAGTTTTTGTGCCCACCCTGTACATTAGTTCTATAAGTAGACTTGAATACACTGTTTGATGTTCAACATTTTTTATGGTGACCTCCCCAGATTTTACGTAATCTCCCCGCTTTTCCTCTCAAACTCCCCATGTTTAGAAATTGGGAGGTCTTAGAGTGTTTACTTTTTAGTCTTATCTCTTGAAATTTACCAACATTTTACAAGCTTTATTTTTTAACCTTAATGACTCACAGCTATTTTTTTTTCTATTGTAAATTTCAGGGTTCTGGTTCAATCAAAATGTCTGTCACAGAATCAAGGATATTCTGGCTGTCATTGGTTGCTTGCCAGATTATTTGGGCTGTCTTTCTTTTGGCAGCTATCTTACTGTTAAGCTTCAAGTGGTTTGTAAGTATATTCATGAAATGACAGAAATGTATGAGTTTGGCTAAAGATAAGATCAATTTTGAATTGGATGATAATGTGGAGCCGATAATGAATCGAGCAAGCTAAGAAGCTAAATTTGAAATAGTCTGATACCTAGACACTGCTGATAGTGACAGGTGGCAGGGCCTTGCTGCATGTAGTTGTAGTTGTTGAGCAACCTGTGGAATGTATTGAATGTGAATCAGAATTGTAATACTCTTTTTCTGGCTCACTGTCATTGAAAAGTTAAAAAAACAATCATTATACAAGCTGAAAGCCAGTAAAACGTTTGTGATTTTGTATTGGTTCAGGATTTTGAGCCCTTTCTAAATGAACCATATCAATATATTATTAGCATGCATTTGAGATGATTCCTGTAAAGATTACAGGATAAGCATGGTTGTTTTCAATTGCTCATGCCTATCCAGATATTTAGAGGAGCTGTCAAGTGATACAGTCATTCAGTCCTGTAAAACAGCTCAGATGAGTTGAAATAAGGTTATGAAAAGTAAGCAAAACTGTTAATTTTGTTGTAAAACTTTGTGATTTGTCTCCTCTAGATGGTTGGGATTGTAGGGTCTGCCATGAATGGAGCTAATCTGTATGGATACATCCGGTGTAAAATAGGGGCCAAAAAGAAATTGTCATCAGTAGCAACCAGTTTCCTGTCTACTCAATTATTCAAATCGGTAAGAGCAAGTGGGTTCAGATCTTTTTTGTTTGTTTGAGTGTCTCAACATGTAATATGGGTGAATAATGTAGTTCTTCATACAGTTTTCCCCATCATAATTCTTAGGGTTACAGATTTCTTATCTACCACCTCAATTTTCAAAGGATATGATGTGTAGAACAGGCATCATGAATCTTGCTATTTGTATCAACACATAACATACAGACATAAACAAAGGACAATAAAATATCAGAGTATTTTTTCAACGTATTAGGCGTAGACGTCTAGACACTTATCACCAAAATTGATCAAGAACTCCAAGAATAAACATATTCGATTTTATTTTTGTATCATCCTATGTCCTTCCAAGTGAAATTGATTCTATTTTGTATTTTTATCATAGAATTTTGTTTTAAATGGTCAAATATCGATGCAAAAGAAGTCATAGGCAACAAAATGGCGGACTTCATGATAAGTAAATGATGCGAGAACATCACCAACTTTGTCTTTCCCTCGTTTCACTTAGACTGGCTCAATTTTGAAAGTAAAAATGTCTGAAAATAGCTTGACCTGTTGACTATGTCATGATCACGTTTTTATAGTAATCGGACGCCATGTACGGGTGTCTATTGCTACAAAACTAGACCCAATCTAGAACAAAACTACTATGCCGACTGCGTGACGACAGGCGGATCATGGATTTGAAATACGTAATTCAGCGGGCGATGGAGGCGCAATCAGTGACAATTCAGTTAACAAATAATTCGGAAGATGAGAAGCAAACAACAACTAATGCTATACTACTAACTTATAACATTTCATACTTTCTTTTTCCATCTTTCTACTCATTGCTGTCAAAATATGTCGATTTTTAGCCATGATGAATGAAAGAGATGAAAATTTAAAGGATTTTTATTAATTTATCTCCAGGTTTTGTCTACTGCAGCAAAATCTGCATCATCTACAGAGGAGCAAAAGTCAACAAATTCAAGTTGAAATTAAGGACACCTTTTTCTGTGATACCCATGTAAAAAGCCTTGATTTCTTTTTTTTGCTTTTGGATTTGTGGGCAGTGGCTTGGACTATTGATCAATATATTACAGACTTGTATCGAAATAGAGACGTGATACCTGTCTATTTCCCACAATGTCACTCACAGCTGTTCTCACAAACATCTATGAGGAAATTTTGTTTTGTTTGTTTATTCTTATGTTATAGACTGTGGATGACACTACAGGAAGGAGGGAAATTGATTGAATAAGTCCCATGGTGATATCTCAATGACTGAAATAATGAAGATGGGAAGAATTTACAGGCATGTCTCTTCAATGATCCGGTTTGAATGGAGCAACATGGTGATATTCATGCATCATGTCAGTCTGGTGCTAGCACAATTAAGCTTCTTTTAAAATTTATTTGTTATTGAAGAGCTATATTTTTTCCTTTTTAGCAAATGACATTGACTAGATAATACTGTTATATACCTGATATATAAGTGTATTTGATAGTGATTCAGTCAGACGTGGAGTACACAACTAGGTTCATCATCCCAAAAAATCCCCAAATTTTATGAGAGGCTTCCAGATTATGTAAAGGGGACCTACATATTATAAGTAACATTGAACATTTCGTCTTTTTTTTTTTCATTGTTTGGCTCCCTTTTTGATTTGTCACATTCCGCTTCTGTGATACAATGCGATAATAATAGGTTGATTTAAGGGTTTGTGTGCCGAGGCACATGTTGTGATATGTCAATAGTCATGTTGGTCCAAAAGCGAATCTGACATCACTACTGTTGGTTGCCATGTTCGTCAAAAGGCGAAATGCAAACACGAACTGTAACAGTATGATGTTGATAGTTGTTTGATGAGTGCTGAATTGCTTTTTTTAGTTTTGAGGTTCAAATCCATCAAAATTATTAGAAAGCCACAACGTCAACCTTTTTTATAAGTTCTTTTTATTCCTCAAAGTGTTGCATATAATATTAATTACTTCTCTGTGCCTCCTCCAAATTTTATGATACTTTTTAATGAAGAATTAGTACAGTGGAACTTAATTACAACAGGATCTACTGGACCCCAGCTTAACACTTTGTCCCCACATGCCCCAAGCAGTAATTTTCCATTCCCTCCACATAGGTAGCAATGGGATAATTTGTCGACCAGAGCAGGTGGGGTCACTATGATGAGGTGGCAGCCCCACCAATTATCTAGGTAACAGTGGGGTAATCTCCTACTTGCCTGAACCAAACGGATTGATGACACGGTGACGACTCATGCATGGAAAAGGACTACGAATATAGGGACATGGAATACTAGATCCATTAAGGGTAAAGAA